>LUCM01008109.1:10620-21028 GCA_008360955.1 Fasciolopsis buskii
GCATGGGGTTCCGCTTGGTTTTCACTACTTCCATCCAACTATCGTATTACCATTGTCTATCATCTCAGATAAACTTTTCCACCCATTACTTGACGCTCCTGTCGTTTGGAGATTCCGGCCATATTTTGAAATCCGCTTTTGAGCTGCGGCCATGTTTTGCGCTAGCGGTGCGCATATTTAATGCACTTAAACACGAAATAACCCGTAGCCCACTGCCCGCAAACATTACCAGGAAAATCTGTATAATCTTTTGGAGTTAGCTTTCTAGTTTGGGTTTCTCACTCTCATACTTGTACTTTCCGCAGCATCTGATTCCACTTTCCAGTTATCATTTTTAATAACTCAAAATTGCACTTATAGCCCTAATCCCTTGATTTCTGTTATTTGCATTTGCTGTGCATCACGCTTGTACAAATTCGACCTTGCCTTGCACATGGTTTTCGCAAATCCAGAAATATACGCTATTAATTGTATTATTATTGCACATTGGCGGTAGAATGTGCATTGCTCGTGTCGCAGCCGTTAGCAGTTCACATGCTTTTATCTTTCACATTAGCCGAACTTGATAGCTTCAGCCACTCTTTTCCGCGAGACTCCGATGTGAACGACACATCGAAAAAGTGGTTAGGGGTGTTTTTAGTGAACCATTAAACTTCTTCGCAGCTTGGGACACAAGTATAAACTGGGTTGCTCGCGGAAACAACAAGAATCGGGTTTTCCAAAAGCGCGGCGATAATAAAATCAAATTCGAACATATACTCAGTTCTGTTCTTTGTGCATCTACGTTCCCCATGTCCATTTAAAGGGTCTGTCGAAAAGTAACAAAAAACAATATGCCCTGCTGACTTTCGCGGTTCAAATCAAGAATGTAGAAAGTATAGCCAGAGTTCCACGGGGACCTAAGTACTTTTTGCGTTACATCTGATTTAGTGTCCAACGCCTGTTTAAGACTGATAGCGCTGTACATGATTAGCGTTCCACCGGGAAATCCGTTTCATGTTTGTGACCATGATACTAAGAAAGTCCGACGTAACTAGTGTCCTACTACATGTCCTGGCAAGTTTTCTTTAATGCGTACGTGTGTAAGTGTACATTCTGCTGAAAAATATCGCCTGAGAAACAATTTCACATCTCGCTTACAATCTTAGGACCCTCCAATATCTAGCTCACTCGGACGAGGAGAGGTTGAGACGTTGTTCATCGTCGTCAATGGCTGCGCTTTTTCTAGACAAGGGGCATTCTTTTGATAGAGACCATACTTTCTCACAGTGCCGGCCCACTGTGGCTTTGTACAGATGCATCAATACAGTATATAAGACAGAAGAATCCTTGCCTTAAACTTAAAAGATCTCTCCTGGCATTTTGGGTAGCAGTGCACTGGTCTGTCCCTTCAAAATATGACGTGACGATTATCCATAGGCCCTTTAACATATTAATTAATTTTTAATTAAGTAGTTTCTGGTCACTTGATGCCTCGAGGAGTTCGGAGGTTCGGAGTAACAACCGGCTTTTGCTCACACTCAGGGGCAGGTTCCACCTGTCAACCCAATCAGTGACAAACCATATATCGCCGCTGAGGTCTTCTCTGCCTGTAGACCCCACTAACTTGACCACGTCAGCCAGAAGAAAGCTGAAAGATTTTAGGGCTGAGGCTAGATCCTTGATAAAGATCGGGAACGAGAGTAGCCCTAACACAGGCCTTTGCTGGATGCCGCTGGTGATGCCAAACTTGGAGCAGCAACCTATTGCCCATACTGATTTAGAATGTCACCCCGGTTAGAGGGGATTTCATCCGCTGTTATACCTGTCTTGGGATATCAAATTATTCTAACTTAAATAAAAGCAGGTGCCGGTCCAGTTAAGGAAAGGCCATGCTGAAGCCGAGAGAACACAATTCAACGTGCCAGCGTTCACCTCGAGTAACTTTGTCCACGGAGCACGGAAGTTTGGTGAGGCAGGGTTTATTCTTCACGAGGCCGTTCTGATCTGGACAGTGCGCTGAGTGGTCTGTTAGATATTGGCAAATATGCGCTCGAAGTAAACTCTGTCATTTTTCAGAGAATGTCGGTGAGAGAGAAGGGAGCGCCTAGAGTTATTCCGACGGGGTACAGAGTGACTGGCATCTACTTCTGCCCATATTATCTTTCCTGCACCCTGACATTTCAACTAACGAATTTCCGCCGCAAGTGGATGGTGGAGAAAAAGACTTATATTACGCCCACGGCGAGATAATTATTACGTCGTCGGCATCCAAAGCTGGTTTGCAACATCAAAATTAATTTATGGATTTTTTGAGTGTGGACATGGTAGTTCATCTCGTTTCGATTACTGTTGAAGAGTGTTCATGTTATGAGCCTCAACCATGCCTCTAGACAACTAGCCCTAGTCATTTACCACTGCCGCCGACGACCTAGCCGTCAGCCGTGAGCGACGCTTGACCAGCACCTTTCCATCCGGCCTAGTCCTGGAGCCAAAGTCTCCGTGGGAAAAGTCCCCAGGACGACTTCTACTCAGACCTCAGCCCGATTCAGTTGACATAATATAAAAGCGGCTAGATGTTCAAGCTGTGGTCCATAATTTCTTCGGTTATGTAAACAGATTGTGACCACAAATTATAGGCCCTATCGTCCGTTTGCTATCCTGGACGTAATGGCATCCCGTCTCTGTTGCAAGAGATGTTGTTTCATCACTGAGCAGACACTGACCAGGGGAGGCAGTCTCTGCTTGCATATCGCACTTGGTTTTGCGATATCACAAGCAAATATTTTGCAGCTATAACGTGCTCTGCTCTATACTCCCAGTGATGTGAGTCTAGTGTGTTTTGTATCAGCTGAACGGGTTCATTAGAAAAACCAACGACTGTAGATCCGGATGTCGCTAGCCCCGGTATCGAACCTGAGTGACATTCCGTGAGCCCGAAGAACTGTCTTGGAGGTCCGTATCAGCATGGATGCCCTGAGCTTCCTTTCCTACTAAATTTATACACGGCCACCGAAAGAGCAGGTTTTAACTGTGGCCCAAGAGTATCTTTTTCGGAAAAAACACCAAGGGTAACTTTCTTTGTGCTCAAAGCTTTTGCTATATCATTCCGGACGGTCGCCGTTTGCAAAGTCCCTCAGCCTGTATTCGTGGTCCAGTCTTAGCTCAATGATGCCCGGGGCAATAGACGTTGCTCTTTGCAGTGCTCCTGTTTAGCGAAGTCAAGGAAAGCCGGAAAACAGAGAATTACCTCTGGATGACACAACAAATTTGTCGCAGCTCTTCTGGATGATAGGATGATAAATTTATACGGCTAGTTAAATTTTGATGCAGTCGCACCCGTTTTCTCATTAGAACTTTTAGACAGATCAAACAGAATACATGGTTGCAATATGGCGTAGTGCCGTTCGCATTTCTGAAAAATCGGTAATTTTCGGGCGCCGCCTTTTCTGACATCTATTTCGACTCTTGAAAACAATCTCGTGACATTTTCTAGTTAGGTTCATTGGCTTTCTGACAAGTCTCAGCCTGGAGTTCGTCGTTCTTCCCATGTTTTTCTGCACCTATTAAGCCCGGCATTCTAGGTTACCCTCTCGCTCCTATCCAGTGTTATTTATTTCCTAAATTTATTGCACTGATAGCACAAATAACTTTTGTGGTCCCGATTGTCTAGTTCCCAAATATGCTTCAGGTCACTGCTTTTAGTCCTGCTTTTGGCTACACTAAAGCCGAAACTGAGTTGCACAGTCTTGTAGATAAAGTTTTCACTTTCGGTAGAGCACACTAGGTGCCCATTTGCTTCCAGTTAGGCAAGTTTTTGAAATATGGATCTTCCCAGTTTTCAGACACAAGTCAGCGGGACAGGACTGCCGGAGGGGATGCAATAGGGCCTTTTCTTTTACAATTACCTGCGTGTTTCCCGAATTTCAGCCGTAGACAAGGATGCACTGCATCTGAACTGAAGCCCCTGGGGTTCCGAAGAGTAAAGAAAAACGTTCACTTTTTGATAGTTAGCCACGACGTAGACCTTCTTCTGGATCCAGCATGAAGTGGGTTCAGGCTACTGAATGCTGGCATCATCAACTACTTTTCTGTTAACAAAGAAATATGTTGACCCGCTGGGACTACGGGAACAATGAGTTCGGAATTTGATGGAAACTGGCCACCTGCAGTAGGTGGTATGTCTCTCATCAGCTCGTACCTGACCCGACAAGGTGAAAACCCGTTGCAGCGGTTCTTCCGCCAGTAATGCATTCTATTCTTATGTTGGATACCGAGCGGGGCTTTAGAGCACCAGAATTTCCACAGTTGATTACAGTCCCAGACCATCTGAGCTTCAAGTCCCCGTGAACATGGATGCCTGGCATGTATGCTAACGTCCTATACAACCGTTAGGTAGTCGAGCCTTAAGTTTCCCAAAGTTGTCCACTCCACAGCTCCCCACCAATAAATGGCTGGTATCTCACAAATGACATATAGTACCTCGGGCTTCCAGCCTCTATTTAAAATTACCATGGCCCATAAGCGGCAACTCTAATTTTCTGGAGCCCTGACAATTCTGTACCATCAATGGCGCCCCCGGCTTTGCCAGGCATCACCAAAAACTAAAGCAGGCACAGTGAGCAGCTTTCTTCGTGCTGATGCTGACTGCTTACTTTAAGTTAGCTCTCCATACATCGTACCACACGCGTAGTGCAGCTTCCTAGGGCAGGGCGATACCGCCGCAGAGCGGCACTACACCGTAAGCCGTCAGTGGCCTGTTATTTTTGATTGAATTCTCTTCACTTGACTACCAAACTTTAGTAGTAATAACGTATATTTCTCCATTTGCGAGAGGCACGCGCGTGTGAAGAACTATTAGCAAGACCGTCGGTCTATTGGCAAATTCCACAGACCGGAATGGAAATTGATGAAAAATTACGGTCCTCAGCTGTTTTCGGATGTCATGAGGCATTGTAAGCGTCAGTTTATGTCGGATGCCAATAAAAATGCTGTCCATTCGCGAGTCCGTTTTGTATGGTTCTGGCAGAACTTTGGGAAGGAGCAAGAGGAAGCCAATACAAAGTGGGGCACGTGAACTTATGAGCTATAGTGCTGTTTACCAAAACAGTGCAAATGGGTGGGGCTGACCAAGTGCTGGCCACCCAACCTGAAATACACCGTTTGCAGGTGAACGCAGGAGGTGTAATCCGCCAACCTAATTGCACCCGCACACATCCGCATCCAAGCTGACCTCCCGATGCGCGCCAGCCAAAGCGGCGGATATGACCGCGCCCCGCATCATTGTGGTAACGCTGGTGTGCTCGTGGTGTGGAGGAAAGAATTCAAATATGACATGGGCAGGTAAGGGAGACATCGTCTTTCTAGGATCGGATAATTGCCAGAGCATAGGTAAGTGTTTCCATCCAAACAGAATTATGAGGCCCAGAATGGAGAAAAAAGACGGCCGGCCGTCTCGCCTAGTCGCCAGCTGCGGATTAAGAAGCGATCAATCTTGCGGGCAGCCCAGATAAGGAAGTTAATAGAACACTTTGCAATTCCGAATATATGGATGGTGGCTGAGCAATCCAGGTTTCTTTTTTATATGCCTATATATTTAAATGGATGGGCTGGCCAATCTAGTGCATGGATCGTCTACGCTATGAGTGGGGAGAATTGACCGGTATTTGGTAAGATGGGAAGGGAGCAACTTCCGCTGAAATGAACAATGATCGAGCTACAACGATAGATGCACTAGGGGTTAACTAAATTCCGCTCGGAAATCATGGATTATATTCCACTCTGGGAGGCCGTGCCTTTCGGAAACAAGAAATGGTCCAGTATGGTGGATGGAAAGGGCCACTACGGGAAGAGAAGATACTACGTAGGATCCTATGTTCGTGGAGATGATATGAGATCTGAATTGTCTAAAATGGACAGAGATATCCATGAAGAGTGAGAAAGAAAGATTCCAACATGCTGACCTTATTTCGTCTGAAGGGTACCGTTCGGGTTCGTTAGAAACAAAGTGATTTATGCGAGCTAGTCATTTACACGGAGAGAAGAGTTGATGAAAAGGGGGGGTGAGGATGGCAGTGAACGTTTTTTATTTTAGAAGATAGTTGTAGGTTATGGTTGCCACACCGTTTTGGCGACTGTGTTGGAATTAGGTGGGTGAGGATCCCTATGCTCAGTTGGAACGATAAGTTTTATGGATATAAGTCAGACTATTGAGCGATAGGTGCCGCATTTCAGGCAGGGGAACGGTGAAATGCATCCGACGTGGAACTGCACGTAAATACGTAGCACGTGCTCGTGTCGGAGCTCTGTTTGAAGTAGAAGAGATTAGGTTGATTCCCATGTGGCATGAGTAGGGAGATTTACTTTCCTTTCCCATATGACATGAGTAGAGATTTACATTCCTTTCCGCAGTGAAGGAAAAGGTGACATCAATTGCGCTTTTCAGAAGCCCAATCCAGTTTCATACACTGGAGCCTCAAATAAGTATGAGTGGCATAGATTATTGAGAAAGGGGACAGTAACTATTCTACGTACTTCGATTTTAAATGCTGGTGGTGACTGAATGCGCAACTGTTGGGGAAGTTTATTACATAATGAAGAACATCTGACAATAAAGAAGTTGGCTCTAACGGAAGTCTTTTGAACTGGGAGAGTTATAGTAGAATCCGCATTTTGGGGATTGTACGGGGGTTGGTTTCTAAGACAAGATGCAGAGACGCAGCTGTCCCTTGTAATAGTATTGTTGAGGATTACCAGATTCACTCTTATGCACCGGAGACACAAGGGATCTAATTTCAGGGAACTACAGCATTCCATGTAATTTAGGCCTGTAGAGTAGCCAATTAACTGCTTGGTAAATGCACGCTGGACTTTTCCAATCACAACTCTGTCACACTGCCTCATGTTAGAGCAGACTAGAGAGCAATGCTCTAGAATGGGTCTGATGTGGGTCCTAAAAAGATGTAGTTTGCTTTCGTTCAACTTCAGAGTTCGGTGTAACAGCCCCACTAATTTATTCGCTTTCGCTACCTGTACGAGAGTATGCTCCGAGAAGTTTAAGGTTCAGGAATAATCTAGGCGAACTTGGCAATTAACGGGGATGGTTTGGGTTCCAAGATTGAATTCTCTTGGGGACATAACGCATTTGTACCCCATGGTGCTACTTTATTTTGCGCAGAATTTCGTCATCCAGCCGTTTGCCCAGAAGTTGATTGGCGCTTAGTCTTGCGATGTCACTTATGGTGGATTCTGAAGCTTCAGGGCGAAAGGTATAAACAATTTTGATATCGCCCGCGAAGAGAAACGGGGTGCCGTTTCAAATCACATCGAAGGCATAATTAACGTACAACAGGAAGAGGAGGGGGCCCAGAATGCTGCCCTGGATCACACCGCTGAACGCTAATCTAAGCTCAGATATTAAGCAATTTACTTGGACTATCTGCCTTCTAAATGACAGATAAGATGAAATTGGTAGTGGCCCGCAGGAATTAAGTACAAGATGTATGCGTATCAACTGGTGTCTGACAGCTCAAAAACGAACGTTCCAAAGCTACCGCTGAAAGCATGTACACAAGAGGTTGCATGACTGTTTGCACAGACCTAATTAATGAGGCCAGCTGCGCCGCCAAAAGGCCCCATAAAAAATATTAACCTTAAGATACCGTGTCACGTGACTGGAAATTGCTCCTCAAACTGACTGCACATCGTCACCTCATTGATCACGCCCACCAGTTGGGTGCGCAGGGCTTAGTGGAAGCCGGTCACTTTCTGAACTTGCTGTCATCTCACACTGGAAGATGAATACGTGGGTATTGCAGTGCTATAACGTTTAGCACCCCTGATCATATTTCCATGGATACCCGTAGGATCACGCTGCCCCCTGGTTGTGACATTGAAAGAATTCCATATTTGTTGACGTGAGTGCAAAGACGTTCTAAATACTTCACATGTCTTCTTCAAAAGCGGCTTTAGGCGAAGCTTGTAGCCATTAAATTCATAAACAAATAAATCCACGTACCTGTTTCTTTACCCGTTAAGAATCTTAGATAAACGGTTTACAAAACTTTGTTTTGGAAGGAAATTATCGTTACTACCACGGGTGCAACTTCTGCCAGAAAAACCTGCCTCACCGTGCCGTAGCCTTAAAGCTCTACTGCATCCCACCCTACACACTGGTCAGAGTTGCGCACGGGCAGACCAGCTGCTGAAGATTTGAACCTTTAGACCAGGCCGCATTCGTCCAAACGCCCCCATCTGGCTTCCCCTACCGGTGCTGCACCTTTTCGTCTTGCCTAGTCTAAGCCCACCTTGCAACGGCCCTGCGAGAACACCTAGTTCGCTTCGTACCAAAATGTGGAAGATGCACCATTCCGCCTATTTAACTACCACACGCACCAAAATCCCGCCAGTTCATAATGGCATATCTGGAGACGCCCACATTTAAGCCCCGGTTACCCTCCCCGCACGCTGATTCTGGGACTTTACTTACCAAAAAGTGTAACCACCTGCTGCTGGGGCCGCATGTTTATGCCGTAGTCTGCTGCCTAGGCACCGCCACTTCACTGTGAATCACCTTTGTGGGAGCCCACCTAACAATTACATGACTTACACCTTTTCCTGCCTGGTTGGGCTGCACTTTCCGGCGTCTTCCACCGGCACGTGACAACCAGCGCACTTGCCTCTCCAGGTCCTCGGTACCACATACAGGCATGGACTAGCCCATCTCTGTTTATAGCTCACTCATAGACACATCCACCGCAAGCATCATCAGTCGGCTTGCCCGGTGTCTTATCTATCCGATATCGTAATCCCCAAAAAGTACAGGATCGTCACCCACTTCCCTAAAATGTTTTCGGAAACCATCATTGTTCACAGATTTTCTGTATAAAATACCCTTGTTCCAACTACCCTCATATTTCTATTGTCGACCCATGCCCTTGCACCTCCCCCTGGGTCTCCTGCTAATACACCACCCTAATAAATGCAAAAAACCCTGCATACACCAAATAAAATTCCTGAGGTCCTGTTGCTTACATCAATGATCCGTTCCCCCTATTAATATCCAATGCCCTGCTAAGGAGTTTATGGCAAAAAAGGCGAACATTGCTAAACATACACCTTATAAAAATATCAAGATCTTTAGGGATTAAAGTCCGTTCCAGAGAGATATATTACGGTCACTAAAGTTTATCGCGGCTTCTCAAGTTGGCGGGACTTCAGTTGTATCGGGAGCTCCCCTTCTGACCAGTGTGCTGTCAGTTCAGGTTCCTCCTAATGGGCCAAATCCCAAGCCTACTGCCAAGGTTTCAACAAAGCCACCTTCTCACCTATGACAGTTCCATCTCCCCACATCTCATGCTACCCGTGGCCCGGTTTGTCCAGTACCGGGACCAGAATTATCAGAAATCCATCGAAAAACAACACGCTTCAATGCAATTTGCATTACCGATCCTCTCCCTCTTTTACGTTCCGCCTCAATTTCCTCGTCCAAACTCTCCTTCGTTTTACACCCCAAATTTGATACTTGGGTCTAGTCTGATGATTATAACTTATATGGAGGGCAGCTGACGCACCCGACGTCCGCGTGAACCTGCTGTCGAAGGTGCTGATTCCTCGACATCATTCTCCTTTTGTTCGCACGCGGCGAATACCGGGGTTAGACCTGATTGAGAACTCAGTCCCCTTCACCCTTTCCAGCCAGTCTGTCCCGCAGAACGTGCTCTATCTTAATGCTACCAGAATCTGCGGACCGCAAGATAAAGCACTGGACGGTGTAACCACTGCCGATGACTGACCTGTCTCACTTATGGCCGCTCCCGTCTAAGTATTATACCGCTTGGCATACTACCCCAGTCCCAGACATGCCCCTCTAGCACTTACTCGTCCCTCCGTCAAGCACAGCTGGCATCCAGCCGAAAACTCAGTTGAATTTCCGCAGAAAGGGGGCGGGGGAGGGAGCACGGGGGACCAACGCGGGGGAGGAGGAGCGGGAGGGAAGAGGGGAGGAGAAAAGGAAGGAGGGGAAGAGGAGGAGAGAAGAGGGGGGGGGGGGGAGAAGAGGGGGAGGGGGAAGCGGGACCAGACCCAGTAAAGCCTCATTCAAATAGCCATAAAACCATCGCACATTCAGTAGCCTTCCTGTTAATATCAGTAAGGTCAGGCCGCTCGCATGACACCTCGACTATCTGCAGCTCCTCGGCGCAAATCAACTCGAGCAGAGCCGATCCCGGCAAGAGCTCTGCAAACCGGAAAGTCACAAACTTACGAGGCCTACTAAACCGCCAGCGTTACAATCACGAGTTGAGTTTCACCACTGCATTGTACGCCTTCAACCATCCTGCAGTAACCTTGTCACATTTTCAGTATGATACTAATGCCCCTCCGTATTGTAGGGCCTTGCTGCTTATCCTCCCGACTTCCCATCCACTAC
>LUCM01008110.1:0-89527 GCA_008360955.1 Fasciolopsis buskii
AATATAGCAATATTATTGGCCAGACATGCTCCATCACACCGGATGTGGATCAGAGTAAGTGCGCTTGGCGTGCTAGTGGATGAGCGTTCAGTGACATTACTTCGGTCGTTTGACCGGAATGTCTAACGGAATCCGAATGAGTGAGCATGTTCTCTTTCTACTCGTCCATAGCATCGATGGAGGAGCACCGATGGTGAAATCTCGATTGCAGGATCAGGATGGGATTGGGATCGGGACGAGCATAGTGATTGTGGTTGATTCTGAGGGAACAGGGAATGGGAAGTTGTGTGGTACGCGAATGAGCATGCGACTGGCACAATGTTTAGGTATGGTGAGAATTGAGTACGGACATGCGGTGATCGTCGAGTGGATGAAGTCTGTCCAGTTCGCTTATTTGTGGCATTTCGAAAGGGATGTGTACACACGGATTGAGCAGAGATAGTGCGGCCTTTTGTTGATCACATACGATGAATGATTTTGTACAAGAATGTGTGCAGATGAGAATGAGTATTTGTTGGATCGGTATTCGAATATTTTGTTTATTGTATGTGTCCGTGTATGTACAAATGTCTGTTCGTCTGTCTGTATCCGAGGTAGCGTGCGAGTGTGTGTGTGTGTGTGTGTGTGTGTGTGTGTCTGAGAGTGTGCAAATGGCACAGTTTGGTCCATTGTTACTAAGTGATCAATTGAACAGTGCGATTAGTGCGATTAGTGCGATCAGTGCGATCAGTGCGATCAGTGCGATCAGTGCGAGTGGACGATGAGAACGTGAGCAGTGAACATGGCAAGTATTGGGAAACATTGACAATTCACCTATGCTCACGTGGATAGGGATTGAATTTTGTCCAACCCATGGTTGTTTAATTTTCTGTCTATTTCATTCTGCTGATCGTTTGAGGTGCTGGATTCTGTTTTACGTTTTTTTCATATCTAGTTTATTCAACTTTTGCTCTGTTTCTTCCTTTTTTTTGTTTTTTCTCCTCTTTCTATTTGCAGTTCTGTTCCTTTTGCCCCATTGTCCTTTTGATTCACTATTGACTTATTTGCTGTCAGTGAGTGGCCTAAGTAGACGCATTACTTTTAATCTTCGAAGGAATTTTTTCACCCTATTTTCTTCCGTAATTTATAAATGGTTACGTCCATCTCCCTTGTTATTCATTCCGGCCCACTCTCTGCCACATTGCTGTTTGCATGCTGATATGTGCCGACTCGAACGGACAAAATTTCCGCTTAGTCGATTTCCTGGTGACTGAAAAAATTTGCCGGTATAAACTGCGGTCATTTTGCAAACTCAACAAAAAAATGGGCTGTAAATTTGAAAGACAATATGTCGTTTTCTAGGAACAGGCAGATGTGTTCTCCTATTTCAACTGGTTATTCACTACTACCCATTTTCAATCATTGAAGATCCTCTCGCTTTGTAACCACTTGTAGATCAAAACTCACTTCCGGTAATCGTCAAAATTCTCGTTGATTTGGAATTACCCAGAACGCTTTAGACCTTCATCACCCAGTGCCTCACTAGCTGTGCAATGATTTTTTGCTGACGTTAATCAATGCTTCAACTTTTGGCACAGTGGAACTCCAATGAACATGGTGAAATCAGTCTATTAGTTTGATCAGTTAAGAACGAAAATACACCTTCAACGGGTCTGATTCATCTCATTCTTTGCGTGTAGTGATATTCATTTTGTATTGTTGGCCATCGATAGGAGACAAAAGCGTACATAGAGGAAAAGAGACTATGACTTGGTCTTTTGTCTTAATCACCTGGTTTAGTTTGTTACAACCTCGTGGTCGTCTAAAGCTACACATCAGCCACTCAGAATCAAGATGACTAGGGAGCCAAGAGGGCAGGATTAGGTGACTGTTGTTGATCATGTGTTAATTCCGTGGTAACGTTTCCGTATGAACAATATCTACACGAATGAGTCTGACATAAACTTTATGGTCTTCTTTCAGCAGGTGGGGTATTTCTGGTATTTTTGGTCGCGAGATTTAGGTTCGTAGAGGTTCCACTGTGTATTGCTCCTTCGTGTACTTTTATCGTTATGGAGACGAATTTTGAGAAAGCCGACGTTTTGTATGTGATTAGATAGTCCGTTTAGATCAATGACAGACAGACTAATGGAGTAGAGGTGCAACCTACTGTGACCTGGACATGCATGGTGACAGGGAATGACTTAGAAATCACCTGATGACCAGATTTATTGTATCCGAAACCAGAAGGTCGCACAGGGACGGATAGACAAATAGTAACACCAGAATAATGGGCGTACCACGAAAAACTCACCGAATACTGAGATAATAATTTACACAGGGGAAATGTGATATGCCGAGACTGAATGATCTGCGATAACACCACAAATAATGTCAACACTGGAAAAAGCATAAGTAATGAAGTATTTCGGACTTAGATCTATGCAACTAGAGACAACAAGAATACACGGGAACTGTTGGCCATGTTAAGATATGGTTACAAGTCATTCGCTTACATAATAATTAGGCAAACAAAATCATTAAGACAACAAGTTTGGGCTAGACGTATGACCATTCTTGCTTCTAGATCTTCAAGACTATGATTGGCTGGTTTGTATTTGGAGGCAAAATCACAAGTGCATCAAACTATGTCATGTGATCTGCACGTAAACTCATCATTAAGATGATTGATCGAGGAAAATGCTGGGGAGATGCAAAAAGTACATTGCTGCAGCCTGAAATAGTGCGGTGATAGATGTGATTTACAGATTAACGCGGTTATCGTACTAAATGAAACAAAGTTGTCGCGAACCTCACTACCGGAAGATAGCACAAATTTTTTGCTGTGTACGTCGATTGCTGACTAGATCTATGGGTGGATTATTATTATAATGAACGAATGAAGCATTACGTGTTTGTAATTTTGTTTCTTATTCTCGACTACTTCAATCTATTTCGGATACCACCGTCAATTATTTCTAACTGTTTATCGGCGAATTATTTTGCTTCTTTTTTATTGGGCTTTCGTAATGGGTCCTACCTTGTCAAGGAAAGGTTTTAAAATCCAGTAGAAATGTTCTTACAGCTAACTGGCATCTCTCTTATCCGATAATTAGGGCTTGTCGACCGGGGGATGAATTTAGTCCTTCGAAATCCACAGGTCCACTCGTACCTGGCAGTTCCATGGGTAGAGTCCAGACGAATTCCCGTCTCGAAAACCCATTTTCCTAGGAAAATTCTCTGGGATGAGCCAACGTGCAAGTCAGATGATTTAGTTCGGTAAAGCCTCACCGCAGCAACCGCTCTGAATGAGGGGGGCGGCACCCACGTAAAAAACGAACAATCCGGGATGTTCATTGGGCCAGAAGCGCACAGGTGGTATTATCTGAATTTTAATTTACCGATATATGTAAGGCTATTCCAAGATTAGGTCGGCTTAAGGCTGAACCTTGTTCACCAAGAATAGGACTTTGGTGAAGTAGATTGGTTTAGTTGGTTGAAATATTTTATCAAACAAATCGCTTTTAAATTAAGCGAAGTGTCTTCCCATAAAGGGAAGGCCCGGTTGGTGTTTGCTAATCTGAAACAACTGTGATGATGGCCGGGTATAAGTTTAGAGATCAAAGATGTACTTTATACTGCAATGCTGATAGCGTTCCTGCAACTGGTTGCCCACGGCTGTCATGACCAGAATTTGAGTGCAGACATTTGCTATTTGCTCACAGGACATCAAAGGGGCTCAGTGTTTCAGACGATAGTGTGTTATCTTTTGTTGTTGACAGTACGTGTACGCACACATGCCCAACAAGGTCAGTTGAAGTGGTCTGCATTGTCATAACCTTGGTAGACTTTACACCAAACTGTCTACTGTCATGTTTTGAGTAGTTAATATCAGATTGCAGTCTTTCGATTGTATCTACCACTTCCCACTGCTGTAATTAGAAATAACCCGCGGTAGGCTGTATGATTGCAGATTGGTCACACAAATTCTCTTTCTTTGGCTAGGCTGTTGGTCGGTACCATGAGATATGAGTATACTTCGATTTCAT
The DNA here is from genome assembly GCA_008360955.1 of Fasciolopsis buskii. Taxonomy (NCBI): domain Eukaryota; kingdom Metazoa; phylum Platyhelminthes; class Trematoda; order Plagiorchiida; family Fasciolidae; genus Fasciolopsis; species Fasciolopsis buskii. The sequence continues at coordinate 4,029 of LUCM01008110.1, forward strand.
CGTCTTCCGGCATAATTGCACATGACTTTCAGGAGAGGGCTGTGGAAAATTTTTAGACGGCCGATTTGGAACATTGAGAAGATTCGGACTATTTAGAATTTAGGAATCATGACCAAATGTCATTATGCTGATCTTTTGGAGACACCGGTATGGTGATAAAACTTAAGTTGACTCTGTATTACGAGACGATCAATGCCGTTTTGCAAGCACGTATAAACAACTTCGAACTTGCTAGACCAGAACGAGTTGATGTATGCTGCCAAACCGCCTCCAGCCTTAGTGTCCGAAAACCTCTTCTTCCGATGGAATCTCAAGCTGTCTATCGACACGAGTGTATCAGTAGTGTCTGGGTTCAGTCACGATTCTTGTATGCAGATGATGCACGTGTGAACATGAATCGGTGATTAAAGTGCGAAGGACAACTCCAACATTTTCGCAAGCAGGGCGAATGTTGGTACTCAACAATGCCGGAATGGACATCTTGGCTGGAAGGGTACATTTAAGAGCTGCCTGAGAGCCAGCACGAGTGCCTCTTCAAGATGGATTAGGATATGTTTGGGATGTAACAGTCCATGTTGAGAACCGATGGGGTTTTTAAACAACAATAATTCCTTTTGATTGTAGCGGCGAACGGAGACCAAAATGGGGCGAAAATTCCGACAAGAAGACAATGAAATAACGATGAGAGAATTGTAGCGCAGTCAATCAAAGGGCTCCCCACTGTCCCACTGTTTATGAATTAGATATCAGCTTACTCCATGCAGTATTCGTAGATCAGGACAGTTGATTTGCAGAATTTGTTGCTAGTATACTTGATACTACCTATTTTATCAATATGAATGCCGTGACGATTGGAACATGGACATTGTAATCGTTATCCTCCCGTTTTTTTGCTTTTGTCTTATCCCTAAGATGTACATTTCTCTGTTTGTTAAGTAATTGGCTGTACTATATGGGATTTAGCAACTGCGTAACTCACGCTCCTTGTACATTTTTATAGAACGTGTTCTCCATATTCGATCAGCACGTATCGTTATTCCAAATATTTGATCCGTGTGACCGCAAATGAGGTTAGAATGCGCTTGATCGACCTAAAAATTGCAAATTACGTTCTTGGAGTAAAATACAATTAACTCTGTAATTCGGCCGACAGTTGTAGAATGACATAAACCAGTGGCCTAACTTTCGTCTCGTTTTCTTCCCAGAAATAAATAATCCGAATTGACTTCAATCTCGGTTCAGTAAAATCGTCACTGTATCAGCAGATGGAGTAAAAATGCGCTGTCTGCGAGGAATGGGTGAGCTCATATGTGTATCAGTTTGTATGTAAAGACAAATAGTGATTCACCGAATAATGCCTTTGAATTAATCTATTCAAACAAAGTGACAAAATCGTTTGCTTCCGTCAATTGCCACAAGAGTCGAACTGTTTCGCCCTCAATTCGGTACAAAAACAGCCCTCAAAAATCATTCTTTCTGTAAAGTGACCTTCCCCACCTATGCAAGGACACCGATTTTGTCCCTATCTAGTGATGTATGTTTCGCAGACGAGGTCAGATTCAACAAGTCGGTGATATTTTCCTAGCACAAATTCAGAACTTCAGCTTGAGCCTGTCGTGGTGATAAAAGCTTTCCACAAACCAACCTCTTCGTGAAGCTTGGGTAATCAAGCCCTATTTTAACGTTTCGTTAGACTCCTGGTGGTTTTGGCTATTTTGACAAGTGGTTTTGAACAATCCAACAAATTTCACTTGCCCATAAACAAATTTTGTTTCGTCCCATTTTGATCAAAATCTTGTTTTAACTTATTTTACCGGACTTGGTAAGATGCGATTTTCCTGAGCGCGTATTCCATCATGCTCGCATCTCGTTTGTCATCCGAGATCAGACGACCCAGCTGATCTACTGGATTCACAGTTCATGACCCCGGGGATGATTGGCCAAAGAATCGTGAAGCAATTATGTTAACTGACATTAAACCTGAAAGATCAAACTTAAGGTTGACCTGAATACAATTCTGTTGCGTAAATTGATATGGAATGAAGAGAGGAGCATGGATTGCACAAATGTTTACCCAACACTACCGCCTGAGTTGTCCGACGGGTTAAAAATCAGTTTGTCAAAGGTTACTTGGGTGAGAAGGAGTTCATCCATGGAAGCCGCGTGTGGCATGCGAGACGTGCGATAAGTTGCACAAAGTATAAATGAATAAGCATTGGTCGCTGTTGAAACTGGATATATTAGAATCATCCAGTCAAATAGTACATGTGAGAACGCCAGTGGCTAGCAATTAACTTGATTTTAAAATTGTACAACACATGTATCTGTGCGTAATTGGTTCTATTGGATTAACTGAAAAGACCACAGGCGATTCACACTTTTGCTTGATGAAGTACAATCGAACGACAGTTTACCACACGGGCATAATTTTTTCCCCAACTGAACAATTTGTGACATGCCTGCAGCAGAGATAAATTTCTATATTTTTCACTGTTCTCTAGGCCAAATATGTATACCTTGGGTTTCCACACTCTCAGATCTTATTTATTTCTAGATGAACGTGATCAACGCTGACTTGAAGCCGTCCAATGCTTGCCACAGATCCGTTCCCGTGGTGAGTAGAACAGCGGACGAAAGCTTTTACCGTAATGACCATTTATCTATTGATCCGATATCACTGGACCGAACTGCAGTTATCATATGATGAAATTATCGTGTTTATTTGGCGATACCGTCTTATCACAATGTCGGATAGCTTAGTTTCGTGGTATTGAATATTCGGTTTCCGTTTAAACCAAATACTTTGTCATCTGATCAAATCAAAGGCGTTGGAAAATTTTCTATTCACGCTAGAAAGTTGGCAACGATGGACTTACGTCTTAATCTTCTTCCAAGATTATCTAGGAGGAAGTGACAGAAACGTTTTGAGTTAGCATTACAATGAAAAATTTTTTAATTGGTGAGTCCCGTTACAGATCTTGTTTCCATGAAACCTTTCACCATGTGACATTATCGAGCAACTCACCATTAAGAAACTATGGGAGTACTGTATACCTGTTTCACCCTTGTTAGGAATCATCAACAGTGCATGTCCACCGCGCCCGAACTGGGACGCGAACCCGGGACAAACGATTCTGAGTCGAATGCCTTAGCCATTACGCTACCGGGCAGGCTCTGAACAGTTTGTTGAACTTCACCACATAATGATGTTGCACCTATCGGTCACTGATTTGCCAAGGGCAGCTAGCTCAAGCAATCGACCCCAACTGATAGATGACTTCTCTGCAGGTAGCCTAAGTACGATGTATGCTTTGGATATGACATACAGAACTTGGCTACTTTGTGTGTGTTAGTGGTAGGGATAAAGGGTTCTCATGAAATAATTCACCATGTGATATCACCGCTCAACTCATCATTAAGAAACCATGGAAGCAGTGGTCCTATCTGCGTTCCAAGATTAGAAATAAACATTTCAATTCCGCGGTCGGAGAGTCATTTCCACAGCAACAGATTGGTTTTAACTTCTCTTTGTTCCACTGTGGAATATACAAAATGGGCAACCAACCATACGTTTGGTCGTTAGACCCGACAACAGACATGATAGGCATACTCAGTCCAATTCGACAGGTAATCCTGTGCTGTCTCTTAAACGATTATCGAAAACTAACCTTAAGGTGATGCTCAAGACCAAATTCGTTTGTTGGTGTCGGATGTCATAAAAACTACTGGTAAAAATACGACAACAACAACTAACGCTACTGCTGCCACTACTATTACTACTGCTACTACTACTACTAACACTACCACTAACACTACTACTGATTCAGACAAAGCTGAATTCATTTGAATAATATGGATAATTCTAACTGTTCATTTTCAAGCGTTTATTCATCCTGCTCTTCCCACTTCTCGATCTCAAATGCAACCGCAAACATTTCGGCACACATATGTTCTATCCTCTGTTGGTTATCCGGAAACCTAGTGTGCTGGGTGTCAGGAAGGGCTACCTAAACTGGATGTCGACATTCCAGTCCACAATCACTACTAGGCCGAAGCAACTCAGAGCTAAACCAGTCAGTCTGCAGTAAACTATGGCAAGAAATCTTGACATTGTTTTCGGATTGTGAATTGTCTCATGATTTTGATCAAAACGCCTTTTAATTTTCCCTTCTGAAAATGAACCTTTCTACATGACAGTCATTTAGATAATAATCATAACAATGGAAATATACTGATTAGTTCGTTGGGCAGTTTCCCGTGAGCCAAACAATTCACAGTCGTTTGCTTTCTTGGTCAAATATAGCATACGAATTCAGTCATGTATGACACACGCGAGTGCGTACGTGGAGCACATGCAATCACTTGTGCGATTTACCGGGCGGAAGAATACCGACGGCGTACAAAAATGATGCGGAAATCGTCCCGCAATCACCCACAATCGTTAAGGTAGAATATCACGGGGGGGGGAAGGAAGGAGGGCAATAGCCTCGACAGAAACGGGTGATGTTGGTGGTGATGTTGGTGTTGGTGTGGGTGGTAACATTGATTTTGGTGGTTAGGCTGGTGTGTATGTGGGCACATGTAAAGTGAAGCTGGAGAAAGAGAGCGGAAAACCGGAACTGATAGTTTCCGACTTGAACGAGTAGATTATCCTAAAGCAAAGGGATGCATGGATGCATAAAACTGATAGACAGTTAGTCGACTGATTGACTGACTGATTTTGTGATTGATTGATTGATTGATTGATTGATTGATTGATTGATTGATTGAAATCTACACGATCGTGTTCGGATGGACGAGGACGAATGTGAACAATCATTTTTCTGTTGAGGTAGTATTTCCGCATTTGGTCAAAACAGTTTCAACGTCATCGTTACTCAACTGCCAGTCGACAATTAATCTACTCCACAGTCGGTGACCGTGCCAAAAACTGCTTCCGAAGGTTGCGGCGCCTTTCCTAAGCCGATCATTGTAAGTCAGGCAGGTGTTCAGTTGTTCACCATTCACTAACACACCCTATGGGAGCCCGAATCAAGCTAGGACAGCTGCATACTGGAAATAAGTCACGAAACGATTGAGACGTCCGTACGACAGCGTGCTCTCCAAATTTCCGGCGAACCGTTGAGCACTGATGTTACGCGATGAACCATTCAGCAAAGCAAAAACAATGCATTTCTTATTAATGAATGGCTGACTCTGTAATTGATGTTCCGATCCTGATAGGGTCAAATTGGGTGATTAGTATTACTAGAAACAAAAGTAAAAGGAGAAGGTTGTTTCCTAAGGGATTTAATCCACCTGCATCTTAAGCATCCACAGGGTATTATATATAAGATCTCGAATGGGAAGCTTGCATATACCACTTTCATATCAATACCGATTGATTGATTGATTCCGAAGTGGGAAAATACTGATTCTGGAGACTGCGGAGTTGATTATCACTACTGAATGAATGAAAGAATGAGTCAATCAACCAATCAATCAATCGGTATTGATGCGGAAGAGGTATATGCAAGCTCCCCAATTGGAAACTTATATATAATACAGTTGGCATTAATCATTCTTTACCGTTTGCTTCGTGTGTTAGTCAGAACTTTTAGACGCAGTAAGCATGCATTAATTTATCTGCACATCCAGTAGCACCCACTGGAACACTCAAGATAATTGAATACAAGTATCAGGAAGGCTATGATTCCTCACTCGCCTATTCTGCATTTGTTGTACGAGCAGTCAGCAGAAACTCTTACGTCCAGAAGGGAGTCCTTCTGGAGCTCGCCAGGAGCCAGTCAGAATCAACGTCTAAATAAGCTAGCTACGTAAGTGCGTGAGTATGTGGATGTTCGCCGTATGCCCAGGTGCGCAAATTTGCCCATTTGATAGATCTCCGTCTACCAAGCCGGATGTGTGTGTGTGTGTGTGTGTGTGTGTACGGATGTGGGTATATCTCCCAGGTGAATCGATCCACTGACTGCCGCACACATTTATCCAAGCAGATAACTCTTTGAGCTAAGTAGGAACCACAAGATTTTTCCAAGAAACTCAACTCAACCAGTTGAAGTTTACCAATTAAAAGAGTGTTGGAATCGTGGATGTTCAGCGAACAAACCAACAGTGGTTAACGAATAACACATGCCTATAGGGATAATTCTAATAAATACTGATCATAATAACACAAAAAGTGTATACACACAGATTAAATTTGTATACACACGAAATGTCATGAGAAAGACGTTAGAAATGAGAAACTGATAAACAGAGATAAAAGAGAAAATCACTTTTGTATAGGGTTTATCACATATTCATCAGCTGACTGATGGTTCATGCACGAATTTGATATTAATCGGTTAATCAAATGGAAGTAGTAGGTCCACTTAAAAGGCTGATTAACGTATTCAATCGATGACATAAGAGGACCGTGAACGGATCTGCCAACTCGCCGTGAGCTCGTCGATGAAAGCTCACTTCAAATGACATATGTATAATTCCGAATTATACTAATTTCTCAATACGTTCTAACGCAATCTTGCACACTGGACATGGTTTACACCATTTTTTATGCGAATCGTTGTGAAAATAGTTGTGTGGAAGAGAGCAATATCAGGTGTAAATGTGAACAATACTGAACCATAAGGCTATATGCTGTCTGGAGATAAACAACGCCAAATAACACAATAGATCTCGTAAGACTTTGTGAAGTGTGGTGAAGAAATGGGAGCTGTTCCCGTTATCAAAGTGTCTTAAACCGGTCCTATGCTTATGAAAGCGGCAACCTCACATCTTGCCATCACGGGAAGCTTCAGATCAGAGTTCAAATTGTTTGGGTGATTCCTTAGTTTTGTTCTCTTGAGCCAATCACAAAGAAAACGTCGGACGTGCGGAGTAGGTTTTCGTGGACAGAAAGTTACAATGAAGGCCGTAGCCCCCAATAAATCGGACAGTGAGTTGTAGCAAGTTATAGGCAATTTCGTTCCTTGGATATTGTTGGTATCATGACCTGAGAGTTAAATAAAACTTCTCCCACGGCATAAAAGCCATCGAGTTACAAAGTTTTAAAACCAACCCTATTGGATCTAGTACCAAAACACTTTGGGCTGTACAAACATTTGGATTTAGTACTGTACAAGGTAGACTTAGAGCTTACTGGGCGAGCAGTGTTTGAAGCTGATTGGTTTCAATTGTGTTTTCGAAGTCGTTCCTTTCGGTCAGAACAACAACTACCAGTTGGACCAAATAAATACGCAGAATCTGTGCTGATTCAATCCGTGTGCTCAGTTTCGGGCAGTCGATGCCCGATGCCTTAGTTTGTCAGGTGTGTGTGTGTGACTGACTTTTGGCAATGATCCAGCATGTCATGAGCGGCGAGGGGTTGAATAATCAACAATCATGGGAAATTTCGTTCGATCGACTTTAGATTTGGTAATTTGGAGGCCCATTTACTTCGATTCTGCCTGGGTCATTTACAGTCTTATTCATCATCGCTTAGCATTTCTCTATAGTCTTTTCTCGAACCGTGAACATTTCAGCTAACTGTGTAGTTAATTATGAGAGAGTAGAAATTGCATACCTAAAACCTCGTCATCAAGCTACGGATTTTCCTAAAAATATCTTAACATGGCCAAAAGTATACTGGACCAAATGGAATTGATTAGTGAACACCGAAATCATGTCCGAAATTGTAAGTAAACTACACCACACGAGTATCAAGACCAAACAATGTAAGCAGTTTATCGAAAAATCGCTGTGCCATGTATTGGTTTTAATTGTGAATGATATAATTTTAATAACACCACGTTATTGGTAGACGTAGTGTGCCAACGTTTCGACTACCGTGGGTAGACTTTCTCAAGACAAGTTTCATAATCACGAATGTCGTTAGTGCCGTCAGGTGGGATCAGCTACATTGATTAGGTGAAATGCATCCTCAATTTTGGTGTTTTTATGAATGCAGCCTGTTGGAGTCGGAATTACCTCAACGCTTTCCACTTGGAAGTAGATCCATGTGGCTAAGTTCTGCATCTCACGTTTTGAATATTGTAGATTCTGGTAGAATCCAACTTGGCGGAACAGGTGCACTCGTGTACGGAGTGTATTGTTTTCTTTCCATATGTTTCTTCTGGTGGGTTAGGAGGGAAGGAGGAAGAGAGCGACAGACGAAGCAACGATGCCTTATCACCAACAAGACTTGGTAGAACGCATTGGCAGAGCGTAGAGTGATCGCCGTTAGAACTAGTTCAGTCTTTCGATGTAGTAAAACTTCAATCGACAGACCTAGCCTAGTTAGCATTTTTGTGCGCACCGTGAATTTGCTTTTCCCCTGGATCCAAAGTCAGTTGATATCGTTCGAATTGAACGTGCAATGTTTCCCTCGGGTAGTTTCTGGTCGATTCTGATCGTTTAGATCGCCAGGATTTTGTCACCAGTCGAGATGACATCTTCGATACCTGTCAGATTCAGCAAGATATTTCATCATTGTGATTCTTCATTGGTTGAAGTTGAGCGGGTTTTTGAGTATGCCGTCTTGTTCACTTGACAGTGTCGGAGATGATAAACTTCTACCCAATGTCCAAATTCCGATTTTGTCTGAGCCCTTTGAAATTTGATTTAAATCCAAAATGGTTATCTTTTTCTCTTCTAGAAACTATTAACTCGCCATTCAGTGAAACTTTCAATTTCTGGGAAATTTTTACTGTCAACTACTTTCTAACAAAATTACCTAATTTCTGCCTTTATTTGTTCCGCTTAATTAGATTAAACTTAACCTCCGAGATTAGTAAAATCACCGAATGTCTACCATACCAGTAGTGATCATCCAAGTTTGTAAATGTTTGATCGGTTGCCTAGACTTCATAATTCATATTTCGTCTTAGACATTCGTGAAGATAGAACAGATGGTCCCTTGTTGAAAATTGTCGTCAGGTCAAACTCTTTCGTTACCCTAACAGATTTGAGCATTTCGTGATCTCATTTGTTTTCGGGTAGTTTCGAAAATTTGAGGTAGCTGCAGATCAAGTTGTTGATTTTCTTATGATTTAGCTTAGATCGTATGTGTTTCATCTTCAACCGCATATGAACCCGCAACCTGAGCAATGACCAACGTAGTCCAAAATCCAATGGATTCGGTAGCATCCGAGTACGGCACTAGAGATTCGCTATCCATCTAAACAGAATATCGGTACTATATGATTTTAAAACTGTGACGCAAGACTCTCATACTAAGGTATGTGACTTAAATCTGAATTAATCAAAAAACCACCGAGACCACTTTATTTTTCCCACGTAGCCACATTCGCTTCCGGAGAAATTCACGTGTTGCCTATTTTTTATGACGTCTCCTTAAAGAAATGTACTGGGTTCTCATTTCAATGTAAATCAACTCATTGTAGAACTGGCTCGAATATGAAAAATATTCTTCCTCGGAGCCAGTCGACCACGCACACGAAAGCAACCGAAGTATTTTTTCACGTGCCTTACCTAGTGGAAGTAAAATGCGTTTCGCTCTCACTCAATTTATGCGACCAAATAGTGCGTATCATGGTACGTTTTCCGTAATTTGACTGAAAGAGCAAGGTTACCAAATCAATCATTCCGAAAATATTTTGGTCAGTTTAAATTTCATTCACTTTTATTTTGGGCTATCATCACGTTAAACAAAGTTTGTATACGTTCAAGCCCATCCAGTTCGCTTTTTCACCACTTGAAAATAGGGCTAACCAAATATCACTTGTGTTTATATTATTGTCACGTGATCATCGAAAGCCTGTGCTGGTTCCTGCTTTGGAATAGAGACAAAAAAGCAAACAGGCATGTGCACACACAAACACACACACACACACACGCACACCAGTGAATGCACGATTAAGCAAATAACTAAAACAACCACTTTTATCTTGTGGTTTGATTGTTCATGTTTAATTATCTCGCCGGGTGATATGATCAGGGTAAAAAATTGGACATTTTTATCTGTCGTGTGTCTATGCCTCTCTCTCTCTCACTCCCAGGCACAAACAAGTTCGTACAAACGCACGCGCAGACATGCATATACACGAAACGAGCAACAAACTGGATAATGAACTTTGCGGGGTTTGGCTTTTTATTTTTCTCTCTCTCTCTCTCGCTCGCTCTCGCTCTCGCTCTCTCTCTCGTTCGCCCAACCCGAGGTGGAATGTAACATCAATGTTGACTCGAATAATCGCGGGTTGCTGCCGACAATCGAGTAATGCTTTTACCCCGCACGTTGTCTCAGGCAGAATCTAGGATACTGTTCAAAGTTTATAATAACTCAATAGCTTTTGTTCTCAGAGGCATGTAAAGCCTACGAATGGATGAACAAAATTTTCCCGGAAGCGCATAGCCGGTTTCGCGGTTATTGCCGCTCGTGTGATTCCTAAATGGACTTATCCACTGCCGTCCCTAATGGTTCAAGTCAGATTCTACTGAGAAACTGAGAAACGAATGCACAAGTTTGAAGAAAGTTGGACAGGGCAGTATCGGATGCGCATACTTGACAAGCGGCAATAACTGTAAAACCGCTTGTCAGCTTTCGGGGAATTTTTGTTCGGGCAGCCGTAGGCAAAACGTACTATCGACAACAAAACCCATGATTTCAGACTTACTGTCCTGTTCTTGAATATTAACCTTGACTGACCGATAAATCACTGTGATTCTTAATTGATTTACCAAACATCCCAGTTGTTGATGGTGCGTATGAATTTCTAACTTTGTAGTATCTTTGAAAAAATATTAATTCTTAGAAAGTGTTTGTACGATAAAGAGTGCTCCCTGTGTGTGCATTCCATCATTTACCATTCGATCAAGAGTGTTTACACCGACAAAACAAAACAAATGGTTATTTGTTTTTTTTTCCAAGGGATGGCAAAAGACTGAGATGAATAGTCGAAGGAACGGAATTCTGTGATAATTTTCCATTTTATTGTTCGACCAAACATCTCGCGTTGGTTGAACCAACCTCATTGTCTTGATCATTGCTCGTCCTTTATCTGTCTAACAATGGAATGTGGAAGACAAAAGGATGAGTGGAGGAGAAACGACTAGGTGTTCGAACAGATTCCATTCCATGCTAACGTCGGAGAGAAATATGTCATAGAAACTATTTTGACACGGTTAACTTGTACATACACGCACACACACGTACACACACACACACACGCACACCAAAGTCAGTCTAAGAGAATGAAGCAAAACTGGGAAAGGTCACTCTGAATTCACTGCGTCATGAAACGAATTGAATTATCTTATCAGTCCTCATTATCATTGGTTATTCACCAATCCGATGGCAAAAAAATTTATAAGTTCTGTTTGGTAAAATAAACATCAATCTTTGTCCCATACAACCAAAAAAGGGTTTTGTTTGTAACATTTAGGCCAAATCCTGCAAGGGTTAGGGTAGCAAACAAAGAATGGCATTCTCTTCGACAAAAACTGTCCCTCGACGCAAACCTCGGTAAATCACGGAGATTAGAAGTGTGTGTCTTGTTTCCATTGATTGACATCCACATAGAAACCGTTCATCAGATTACACAACACCGCAATTGGTCTTTACTTAGTTGGAACAACTAGATCGCCTCCGGTAGTTCATTACCTGATGAGGATGATGTTAAATAATGTATGCGTAGTGCAAGCCTACTTTTTTCTCTCATTCTCGAGGGTATCCAGATTTTTTCAGTTCAAAGTTATTTGACTGGACTGATTTGCACGATTTGGGAGAGAATGGCAGTTGGGAGTGATTGTTTCAAACACTTCTTTGATCGAATCCGTACAGTTCGCCGTATTCGGTCTAACGGATCCAACTGACCGACTTTCACGGAAAGGAGGGACAAAGTGATTTCGGAGACAGAAATTTTGTCGCATATTTTTAGTCCCCGGCACATTATTTGTTTGTTAGTGGCCTTGAAAAAGAATGGGTATTCATGGTGTCATACAAAAGCACACCGCATTAAAAAGATCCAAATTGGGAAGAGAATTTCCAAATCTCTTTCTTGAAATGTGATGCGTTAATGGATAGTTTGTCGTCGAGATGTAGATTGCAGACACTGACAAGAGTGTTTGTCGCTTAGTTCTAAAATTCTAAAAGGACACATTTTATTTGGAGATTTTGTGGCCGCTAAGATTTGCATTCCCGTTGTCCAGTGGTGTCCAACTTTCGCTTAGACAAACACCGACGCTCGTTCATTCAAGGAAATTGTCTTTTTGGAGTTACAGTAGTTCACAACCCGAAGAATGTGCGTTCGCGTGTGTGTATGTATGTATGCGTATATGCATGTTTGTTTGCATGAATGCATATAGCCGGTCAGTTTGTTGAACCAACAGATTGTAAATCACCTGCTGGAGGAGGAAAAAGCAGACCAGGGAACGTTGGACGGCTGAACAAACTGTTTCACTACTCACAGAAGGGGACTGTACGAGGGGATTTATACTGCATCTGCTGTGTCTAAGATATGACACTTGTTATGTAACGTCACGGGTGCGAATAACTGAAAACAACCTTGTTTGCGAAGTTGTGATGTTTTCATTGTGCTCTGTGAGAGATTTTTGAAACTCGTTTCTTCAATCAAGGAGATCCTAATTTGCAGAAAGTCACTGGGTCTGTCCCCGCTAGGGAAGTAGAAATCCAAACATAGAGAAAGCTAGGAATTCAGTGACTCCTGGGAAATCACGCCACGTGGTACAATGACTCGCGTTTCGCAATGGGCTTTCCACAAAGTCGATCAGGTTCAACAGCTATTAGGACAACAGAAACCGGGAAGGCGATGCACTAAACTAATATGCTAAAAGTTTGGTGAATCGCAGTATGCTCGTTGCTGATCGAATGACGAGATGTTTTATTATAGCTCACCTTTTGTCTCAGAAATGGGTTAAACTTTCGGGTCTATGGTATCAGATCCGAGGTTGAAAATTAATGCAGCGCATCCTAAATTTAGCAGTGAAGAATCGGATTAGGTTCCGATTTCATAGCTATGATATAATTCTGCGGAAATTCTCGCTTGGCGCTGACCAGCAGAGATAGCCAGGAATAGAAAAAAGAATTATGATAGCTAGAAGTACAGGCAAACAATAGTTAGATTTTTGAGCGTACAGAGTGGGTCGATAGAATTCTGATAAGTAAACTATGCAACAGGTGACTGGAATGAGATTTCACAAATGCAAATCTGGATACATCGCTCCATCGAGAGATTTGTTTTACGGATCATGTAGTCCAGTGAACATCCTTCTCCGGCAGTCCATGGAAACTTCACCCGGGTAGAGCACAATCAGTGGGGAATAATGCGACTGAGTCCAAATTACCAAACATACACATGAATTACAGATGGAATGTACGCAGACTGTGACAGAATAATAGCCGCATCCGGTCGCGGTAATGACTTCCTCGCCCAAAGCCTAGGTACAACAAATTTGAATTGCAAGGATTTATTGCTCTTGTAGGATGAATATTATAAGATAAAACACTTTATCTTTTTTACTTTATTAATGAAATAACAATTTATCAAATAATTCATCATGTCATATCATCGCGCAACTGACCATTAGGACACCATGAAAGCATGGTATAACTGTTTCATCCTTGTTAGGAATCATCAGCATTGCATATCCACCGCGCCCGAATTGGGATGCGAACCCGGGACGAACGATTCTGAGTCGAACGCCTTAGCCATCACTCCACCGGACAGGATCTCAACGGTTTGCTGAACTTCACCACATGATAATGTTCCACGATGTTTCACCTATCGGTCACTGATTTGCAAGGCCACGGGCCGCTAGCGCACTGCAATCAACACCTGCTGATGAATGACCTCTCTGCAGGTAGCCTAAGTACGACGAAGGCTTTGGGCATGAACAACGGAACTTGGCTGCTTTGTACGTGTTACTAGTAAGGGATAGAATGTTTTCGTGAAATAATTCACCATGTGATATCATTTTTCAACGTGCCAGTAAGAAACCATGGTTTCTGCTGACATACGAAGTAGCAACTGTACATCGTTCTTCAAGGAGGAGGCCTTGGCCAACACAGAGTTGCCAAATGGGGAAGCTGACCGGCAGTGGTAGAATTCGAACCGGCGACCTTCATGTGGAAACGCCACGACCTTTTCTACTTGGTCAAACGTGGACACATCATTGTCATCAGGTGGGAGTATTGTTTAAATTGGATAGCTCGCGTACTGGCTTAGCTGGTCGACTAGTCACCGTTCGTTTGTTGTGGACGTTTCATTTCGGAGTTTGGTGCATAGGCACATTGTATACAGATTGTATACTAAGTAACAAGTAGAGGTAAAGGATTACTATTACTAATAACATTTTTCACTATTGACACAGTAATCAAACTGTGTATTCCATTTCTAAAACTGCCTTTTTCTCGGTTAGATGAACTATTTTCGGTGTTGATCTCCATGAGGCAGCTTCCCTTGCCCGAGCAGATTGATAACGGATTGGTGTTTTTTATCATGTGATTAGGTCCAATAAAAGAAATGTAATTTATTTGTTTATGAAAATACAATCTAAACAAACGTCTTTTCCGGCTGGAACATAGTCCAAATTCGTCTAATCGAACTTGTGGACAAAAACGCCATGTCAAACTTGTTAAATTCAACGCGGATTTCGCAAAAAGAGGCCGAAAAATATACCAAACGCATCTGCTGTTAAATCCGGACTATGGTTCAAGTTTTGACAACACATGCTGATCAAGTCCTGATCGAAAGAATCGATTTCAATTTCAGTTTCTTTTCTCGAACCATTTTGATCATATTACTGTAATCTGGTTTTGCTTTTTCACTTAAATACCAATTCATTCCGATATTCGGAAACCTCGGCAAACAGCCCAAGCAAATCATCTAAGTAGAACATTCTGTTCGATTAAACTACATGATAATTTTAGGTTATTTCTAATGCTCCTTAGGTTGTCAAGATTGTGAGGACTGCGATTTTTTCTTAAAACATGACGATGTGTTGCTTGGTAAAATTATTCGATTGTTTTTAGCATAACACAGCTTAAGATCCATGTTATGAACTCCCACAATGTTTCTTTATTCCCCGAATTGGGAAATTGGATGATCACGTTGAATTTATTTCACGCTCTATTTGCCAATTGTTCAATCAATGTAATAACGATTGTAAAAAAAAAGAACGCTTCCATCTAGGATTGCGGTCATCATGGTTTTGAATAATTTAGACAAAAATCCGATCTACAGACCCACAAAAATGGTGCATGAAAATGACATTTTAGTGAATGCAAATGTCGAATTGTAATTCACATGCTCGACAGACCGGATACACGTTGATAATGGACCGAGAACACTACGCACGGTAGCTAAATAACCACGAATTGCATTGTAGTGTTAATTCCACAGTTGCCGTTTTCTAGAAGAATAAATTTCTATTGGATCACGATATTTCGTTTTCGGTTTGCCTGATCGTGACAGGTATCTTCCGAACTTTGCTGCTGTCAATCTTAGAAGGTTGTTTCCAGGGCATCACCTTCATCTATGCCGGTTCTTTTGTGTCGCCGTACTTCGTTCAATCTGATAATTATCAACTGGCCAGTTTTGATTTTCTTACCTTAAGCCGACCATTACTTTTTCACTGGTTTATATAGCCGTCTGGTAGATGATGATTCATAATCTTATTGTTATTGCTGTTGGGTGGAGCATATATCAGGAAATTTTATTGTTATAAGGATCTGCTCTTCTGTACGGATGTTGGTCCAGTTCGAAGTCCATCATAGGTCGACAGTGGCACATTCGTGATGATTTCAATTTTTCCAACGTATGAACAGTCGGTAAACGACTGCGTTTCATGAAGTATCGCTGTTCAACTGACCGTAGTAAAACCATGGAAGCATTGTACAGCTGTTTCGTCTACGTCAGCAATCATCAACAGTGGTGCCCTCAGAGAAGTCATCTGTCAGTGAGGGTCATTTGCTACGCGCTAGCAGCCCGTGGTCGTGCAAATCACTGACGGGCAGCTGCAACATCATGTGGTGTACTTCAACAAATCGTTGAGATCCTATCCGGTGGAATAATGGCTAAGGCGTTCAACTCAGAAATCGTTCGCCCCGGGGTTCGCGTCCGAGTTCGAGCGCACTGTCGATGAGTTTTAACAAGAATGAAATCGTTGTACAGTAATTCTATAGTTTCTTAATGGTTAGCTGAGCGTTAATATCAAATGGTGAATGACTTCCTGGAAACTAGTGATCTAATACTACTAATACAAGCTACTACTCACTTTGCTAGATCGAATACAGCTTCGGGTATCTAACTTGAGTGCGGTATTTTTGATATTGTCACTGACGGAAGTGGTGATTTGAGTGGTGAAATTTTTGCTTTTGTTGTTGATGATCAGTTGGATATCGATTAGAACTCGAATGATTCAGATGATGGCGCTGCAAATTTGGGATGATCCGAATGATACTTTGTACTATTCAAAGTGATGGTTATCGTGCTGACGACTACAATAATTAGAGTGATGATCCAGATGATGATGACGGGGAGAAGGAGGATTGTGATGAGAACTCGGATAATGCCAAAAAAAACTTTAGATATTTACAAAACAAATACACCACAGGTGCTATCAATGGTTCACCACGTATGATACGCGAAAATCTCGCTGAAGCGAAAGGACCTATCTGAGTAACTTAAACAGGTGTGGCCGTGAGTCCTTTCTTTCTACTTATCCCAGAGTCCAAGCACAAACGAGAAGGGAAGCTTTGTGTATGTATGTGTGTGTGTGTGTGTGTGTGTGAAATTCTCGCATAAAACTCTTGTTTATCAGTTCCTGAATTATAATAGCTTAATTTTTACTCTGTTCGATTACTTCTCCGTCTTCATTTCTTCCGTTTCTCGTGACACACAAATTCAGTGTGTGCCAGCTTATTTTACTTGCCCCATGATCCATGAAAGTACTGTAATTCCGCCGCATTTCTACTCGGGTTCACCTTGGTACTAAAGGCCTTCACGTTTCGTATTCGGACATCAAGCTTGTTCCGCCATTCTGTTTTGATCACCTACGTTGCATCATGCGTGCTATTCTTCGTGCCCTCCCCCCGGGCTACCCTACGTCTATACGACAGAGTTTGCAGACAGACTGGACGACAGTTTTATGGTGTATTTACGCCACCTCAAGGTTCTCTGTCCCTATCGCCTAGTCACAGTAACGGTCGACGGTGCGGTCAGCAAATGTATGAACCTAGCACAACGTGTGTGGACTTAAAAAAGTGGTGCAAAACTACTTTTCGTTTAAGATTCTCATCTTGTGATTGTTGCATTAACTAAGGCAGATTCATTTCGTTGTAAACATCTGACTTGAGTACAGATCATACAGTTTGTCTTCTAACGGCAGAAAAATAAGTGTTACATATCCGGTGCCCCTGAAATTACCAGTTTTTCCCCACTTATTTTCCGTACAATCTCGCTTCGTTTTTTTCTGGGAAATCGATAATTCGAACTCCGTAGCACAAAATGGTCGCTCATTAGGTTCAGAAAGGCAGGACTCCAAATAAAGCGGGCAAAATGTAAGGATGAACCTCCGTAGACTGTCCCTATCCTTAGGCCGAGGAGTGTTTCGGTACAAACAAGAGATAATGAGTGTTCCATGCCCTGAAATGAGTTTGTTTCTATCATCCGTTCAGGTTGTCTTTCATAGCAATATTTGGAGGCGTGTGTGTAATACTCAGTATTGTTCATTCTACCACAATCACTTTTGCCAATCAAATGATCGTTACAGTCTCGAGGCAACTGTTCAAAAATTCAGCGTTCCATATCAAACGGAAGAGAAAACGCCTAAAAGAACGGGGGTTCAGAAAAGCACTTTGTCCACGAGATTTCATGAGAATTAAAACAGCTCCAAATGACCACGTTGTACATTCGCGAGAACGAATTAATGAATTTTTGCATCCGGTTTCGTGAAGCATCTTGTCTGACAGGAACAAATGCCTTCCCAATGCTAAAAATCATGGACGCGGTGAGCAACTCAGTTTCCCTTGGGTAGTTGGGGGATCGTTAGCTGTACAGATTTAGTATACCTTGATTGTAATGAATGCATATACGTGGGATAACTAATCGACTAGGCCATTCGGATTGGTCTTCCACGGTTGACTGAATTTCAGCACGATGTGGGACAAAGACTTTAAATGTCACGGTATTGTGCATGATGACAAATCGTGGATTATTTGCGGAATAGCGTTATGCTATTTCGTGTTCATTTCGAATCTACCACTGAGAAACACCTTGGATAGGCCAATGGTTATTCTTCCACTTGGCATCGTTCGTCCCCAGTACGAGCCCTAGTTCGGGAAAGGTACATATGTAATACCAATGATTTCTAACAGTTCGACCGAAATGGTCATACACAGTGACATGGTTCCATGATTTCCGTGGCCATTTCCTTATTGATACTGTATGGCGTAACGTGGCAGTATCAAATTAGACGAAATTCATAGCTTTTGGTGAAAAACTGACTAGGAAGACAAATTCTTTCACTAAATTCTCGAAGTTAGAAAGTTAAAACACCAGCAACTGACTCTGTGTAAGTTGGTTGCGAATCGGGCAATAAATTCGAAGGTTACGACTGGGACGAGACGAATATTTGGAATACTGGAATTGACGGAAGTTTGGAGCCAATCAAAAGGGGTAAGTCTTATTTGATTTTCAGTAAAACTTGACCTTTATGTGGCGGACCGGCTCAGACTTATCCCCAAAGGTATTTGGGATTGAGTTACTTGAAAAATATACATTGAAGTACAATGTGAAGACAGGTGAATTATGCCATACATGTATATTGTTGCGAATTATCATCCAGCAGTTTAGTGAATCTCAGATAAAAAAGAACCTCAAGTCACAATTTGGAGATCCTAATCCGACTATCTACGTGTACTGCAAAGAAATTCAACGTAGAGGGATAATAACATACTTGATACTATAGACAAACTGAACTGAGGCACACAAGCGAAAGATGGAACTCCGAAGTAGTCATTCCGGGATCACGTGATCACAGGCTGTACGAAAGAAAGCAGGACGAGAATCAAAAGGTAGACGCCTATGAGACTGCCAAAAAAAACTGGAGTGGATCCCATCAAGAAAACAGAAGCAAATGTGCCAGAAGATCAAGACAATTGTAAGACAACTTGGTTCAAAATTTACTTACAATCTACGCGTTTACATACACTCAAGCCAGGAGCACTTGGAGCATATTTGAACTCCTCGGTCGTGTATGATTATGGCTGGGATTGGCTGGTTGAGTAGGCAGACTACAGCAAAGTTGTAATGGACCACATCACGTGATTTCCACATCGACTAGCGGTAGACAGCACACAAGATGGCAACCAGTCAGAATGAAAAGCTTACTGAGAAAATCTGTGCTAGTTGGACCAGTAGGGATAAAGTGACACGATCAGAATAATAGTTACATAACACGATATGAACCTCGCGTAAACAATTTTAGTCAGCCGGATCCTGTGGTCACTTGGTACGGCGGGATGGAACTGAGATCGTAAACACGTGTAGGGTACCTCAGCACGTGTACAACAACAAAAGGATACGAATATGAGGTGGATATCCTTGAACGAACACGCAAGAGCTCACCTGATACGGGATGGAATCGGGGATAGAGAGTGAGAACGAGAGTGAGAGTGTGAGAGAGAATATTGGGAGCTGGAGAATCAAAAGTTTTAATTGTAAACCAAATGATGCGAGTTGGATGGAGTGGAACACATGATCGTGGTTGAGAGTTAGCACCTGCATGAGAAAATCGTTGATATGGATGGTTAGTATTATTGAAATCCCATTAGGATAAGGTCAGATTTGACTAAGAGGTAGTGTGTCCCCGAAGGTCAAAACAATAAAACTTGAGGTTGAAATGGTGCACGGTCAAAAATGCACAGAATGAACCATGACCACCAGTTGGCCAGCCGAATTTCGTTATCCACATTTAGGGAATGATATCACATTAGTTTTCAGATAGGCATACCTAGTTCAGTCAACTGTATACCTATCAGACGGAGCAGCCGTGTTCCGGATGAAGTGGACCAGCGATTTCAAACGCGATTCGACCGAATGATACATATCACACGTTCTGAATAGTGCCCCGAAAGCACAAACCAACGCGTATCCCAACTTGCAGAGAAACCCGATGAAAGACAATATTATTGGCAAATTTTCATGATGAAATTATTCACCACGTGATGTCATTGCTCAGATGATCATTATGACACCATGAAAGCAATGTACAGCTGTTTAATTCTTGTTAGGAAACATCAGCAGTGCACATCCACCGCGCCCGAATTGGGATGCGAACCCGGGACGAACGATTCTGAGTCGAACGCCTTAGCCATCACTCCACCGGACAGGATCTCAACGGTTTGCTGAACTTCACCGCATGATAATGTTCCACGATGTTTCACCTATCGGTCACTGATTTGCAAGGCCACGGGCCGCTAGCGCACCGCAATCGACACCTGCTGATGAATGACATCTCTGCAGGTGGCCTAAGTACGGCGAAGGCTTTGGATATGATATTGATAACATGGCTACTTTGTATTTCTACCAAAGGCGAAACAGCTGCACGGTGCTTCAATAGTTTCTTAATAGTCAGTTTGAGCGATGATATCACATGGTGAGTTACTTGATGGAAGCATTCAAACTCCTACTACTAAAAATTTAACGATATTATTCCCGTGTTAGAAATATTCTATATAGTAATCACACATCTGATAGATAACCTCAGTCACTGTCTAGCTGAAAAGTAATCACAAAATAAGACAGAAATTTGTGTAAAATTAGCGCCTGATGAACCAGAATTAATAGAAAGCAACTGTTCTGTGGTTCGCGCAAATACGACCAAATATGCATGCGTGATCAATCCCAACAAACACGTTCCCAAGTGTGAAACTCACAAATCGAAGTAAACGAACTGCTCACCTACGGTCAACCAATGTGGGTAACCAAAGTAAAATTGGACTGTGATAAAACAAATTGCCTCAAGTTAGAATCGATTTGCCGTGACTTCATCAAATGTCCGAAGAATAATCTCATCCAGGGAGAGAGGGCACTAGAACAAAACAAAGAAACGTTAGATGTGTGGCGCATAAAATAGACCCCGACCGAAATTATTGCCCTTGAAGGGACACTCGGCAAACGATGAAGAGACAAGCGGGAGTAAGTAATTTTCAATTAAGCCAAATATTGCAAAGTATGTTACATGCATCCATGAACCAGATAATTACAGGACGGTTGCTTTCTATTAATTCTGTCTAACCGAGAGCTAATTTTACACAAATTTATTCCTTTATTCTGTGATTACTTTTCGGCTAGATAGTGACTGAGGTTAGCTGTCAAATGTCTGATCACTATGCACTATTCCTAAATTAGGAATAATATCGTCGAACTTGCCAAGCATCATTGTATTTTATCGGGTTTCTCTGCTAGTTGGGCTGCTCGTTGGTTTGTGTTTTCTGGGCACTATCAGAACGTGTGAAATGTATCATTAGGTCGAATCGCGTTTGGAATCGCTGATCGACTTCACCCGGTGCACTTGATCGTTGCATGCAGTGTGTTTTGTGTTGGAGTTCTGATTTGTTGGAATGTACACTAACAGGAATAATAAAGCTGCTTTTTTACCGATGTCATTAACAAGGATGTTTCGACTACGTCTGCATGTGTGAGACTTAGTTTATTTCGCGTGTTCTGGCCTTAAAAGCGATTGAAATTGGACGACATCGTCGCATGCTTTACAGGTAGTTTCACGGGTGAGATTCTTAGAATCAAAATATCCATTGCACCTCCCGACTTCTCCATTGACTGTAATACGAAATTTCTAGGGCGACGTAGGATACCAAACTGTAGTGAGACAAAATTTTAGTGACAGATTAATTGATTAGGGTTTTTACTGCATATGAGGAAGTTCTAGGGAACTGATAAGCCTGTGCGCCTCATTGAGACTCAGTTCATATGGCTCGTGAAATTTCCCTCTTGTTGATGACTGCATTCCTAAATATATCAGCTTATATTCTGTAATGCTTTGATAGACATGAAACCGTAATCATGGGCCAGAGATTTCAATCTCTGAACTGACCAGTTGATGAGTTCTTGATTTTCTTCCCTAGAATTTTCCAACATATGCCGAACACATGCAGCACTTTTAGGTTGGAAAGTGCTTCTTCCCAACATCTTCCCCTAGTACTGTAACTTCAGATGGATAGTTTTTAAAATCTTAAATGTACTCATAGAGTGAAATATATTCAAAGTGCTTGGGCATGTCCAACTTATCCGGATTACCATCGGCGATACTTCTGAGAGTAGGGAACCCATGACTCCAGCGATCGGGCGTAAATGGTAGACCTGAGAGCATGTAGAAATAGATTGGTCTAGTAGCAAACGGATCCATTTTTGTATGTGTAAACTGTGACGCGCCAAACAGTCACAGATTATGTTCAGATATTCGTAAGCAGACTGAACGCTTAAATCGGTTTTTGATTGCAGTATTCCATTCGAAAAGTAGACACAAATCGCTATCTTCATTTGTGTGTACAATAGGAAATCTACTTTCCCATTTAGATTAGTCAGAATCGTCCTCTGGATCCTGTTCAGCTGTACTGTTCACTCTGATTGATGAGTAATCGACAAGGCTTATCCAATGATTGAAACCGGTTTAGTCATTGTGCGTCATTGGAACAGTAGTTCCCGTAACACTAGACATTCGCCTATCTGTATCGAATTCGCGACCCTTTTCCGTAAGAGGTCAGTAGTAACAGATCAGTCCGGTAAGCTAAAAGGTTCCCGTTCGTTCCGAGGCCCGTGGTGTCGAATTTTGGATGGAAAATACGTAGGTAGGTATCCTACAAAACCGGTAGCGTCATGTGAGGGGAAACAGTGAACATTGGTACCATAATGCCTTTTTACAGTTTCTACTTATTATGGAGTTTGCCCGTCTGCAGTTATTCAATTTATGTGCAGCAAAAATCATAAATAAACGGGCAGTACTGTACTGGGGCAGAGGAACACCCGTTATCCTCATGTTACTGGGGCTGGTAGACTTATCTTGTGTTCTAATGGTTCAGTCAGCTTTCCAAGGTAGGAATTGTAATATTTGTACTTGTAATTAGTATACAGAATTCGGTCGGTCACGGTAACGAGCGGATACGAGTTACCAGTGAGCACTGTATTGGCTTCAACCCACGCCAAGCGAGTGAAGTCAATAAGAAGACTACAACAGAAGGGCGACAAGTTTGAGCTATATTTATAATTCATGGGTTCATGCACAAGATTGGAAATATTCCGATTGGCGAAATCCATTCTGTCCACTAACCTTCATGGATTGTTTGGATTTCACGATCGCTTGTCGTTGCGCTTCTCATTGGCTGCTCTCTATGCAGAACAGCATGAAGCTGTGCCGGACCGCATCACGTGACTTGCACGTAAACTCACCACAGGATCGTCCAGTTTGTTTCGCCCAACGTGGCGATCTCATAGATTGTGCAAGACCAACCGGGAATGAGAAAAGTAACTGTGAATTGAACAAGATATCTCGATCAGATAGGCAGATAGTAAAATATTGCACATTTTGTACAATATTACATGATCCTTACCTGAGTGATCGGAAGTCTTTGATTTATGACAGTACACACAATTTAACACTTCTATGAGACTGCCCTATTGTGTTTGTGCCTAATCATATGCTCCGTATTTGGTAGGCAAACCTTGATCCAAATAGGACAATCAATATGACTTGTTTGTAAGTTTGACATGCGTGACTTTCGACGTGTGTTGAAACCAGTTGAAACATTTTGGAAAACTTTAGGATATTTTCTGCACAAAGCTGTGAAAACACGTACATATATATATATACATGCATACATACGTACATACATAAGTACGGACATACATGCATATTTGCAAACATGCGTGCATACACAAATTCATACGTACATGCATACACACATACACGTGTGCATACACACATACACACTCGCATACTTCTGCGCTTACGCACACACACACGCACATACGGATGCTCATGCAAACATGACAGAAATCACGGGCATGTGCACAGAAAAATTAATGTAAGCATGCAATGGTAGTGGCAATTGTTACTTGTGCGATAAACAAAATTACAGACAAGAATCTCACCACAATGAATTTCCGTGATCAACTAAATGAATTTTTCATCCCCATGAATAAACCCCATAATGAGTAATCGGAGGAAACAGAGATCAAATTTCTGCATGGAATTACACTCATTCGAGGAGTGAAATCTCCTTTATTTTTCTTACCAAAAAAAAGTTCCATTTATTTGTTTACGCCAACTTTTGTTGCGCATGTCACCTCGATCTAAAAAAAAAGGATTCATTCAAAACCGCTGTGGTTAAATCTCCTACGTTTTATTTCATCTTTTATCTTTTGCTTCCTTTATTAACGAAACAATAATGTACATCAATTTTCAGGAAGGAGTCCGCGGCCAGCAGAAAGCTGCCAAGTGGAAAAATTGACCGGCGACGGGAGGATCCGAACCCGCGACCTTCAAGTCGAAACACCACGCGACCTTCAAGTCGAAACACCATGCGACCTTGTCCTTTTGGCCGTTGCCGTCTTGGTCGCGAACGGACAACCGATATTAACGCGTAAATGCGAGGGATTCTTAACTGAACCAGTCAAGTTGCAAACCGCTTAGGCAGATCTCTTATTGAAAAATCGATATCACACGACTTTGGGTACAGTGGATAAGGTCGGTTGAAGTGAGGAATTCGGGTACACGATATAACTAACGCTTCGGGTGAGGAGGCCATTGCTATTCTACGGATTGCTTACATTAGAGTTGCTAATCCGTACTTACAATGTTACACCGATGGTAGAATCAGTCACCGTTACATTTAGCGGATCGTTTTCAACAAAGAGTTCTGAATCGTTTGTTAAGAATACAATAGTTAGTTGGGAAAGCGGATAACCATGATGACGATTTGATTTTCTGGCAACCTGGATGAATATATCCAGGTTCACTCAGTACATTACAATTAACCAACCGACAAGCAAGTCTGATTTGATGCTCCACGTACCTGATACACTGATTTATCCTTATATAACTTTTCAGGATGTCGTCAATGCTAGTTCTGCTTGTTTAATTTTGACTACAGTATTTGCAAGGTATTTTGAACTTCAATACCCTTAGTTTATTTTCATTCACAAAGTGAATTTCAGCAAATGCGTTCCGTAGCAAAACGCAACTGGTTGTGGATAGAAATTCTCACGCTTGCGGTTAGACGACTTTAACCTGTACCTAAGCCAACCGAATTTGCTTGGGCCGTAACGAAAAGCGGAGGAGGAGTACTGGAAATCAGACACCATGTAAAGTTCCCACGCGTTCTGAATTCCGTACAAACAAGCAAGATACACTCTCCCACAAAGCGAACAAGGTATGGGGAACATATATTTCCATTCAACTTTCCAACTTGCTCTTATGTCGCCCAAGTATAAGTTCATAATTGGTTGCGACATTCATCGAATTAGTGATGAGGTATGTTGCAGTCTGACACTTCTCGAATAGGATTACACAGAAATTTTTGACTGGAATTTTTTTCAAGCTAAAATTAATAACTGGTGCGATTGTTACCAACGCTCAAAATAAAACGGATGGTCTCGTTGTTCGCCTGGATGTGTTCCCTGAACAATTGATCTTACCATGGTGTTGAAATTTTCAGCGATTTGCCAAACATCTTCCGTGAAGACCAAATCCCAATGGAGATTAAGGAACGTTCTATTTGAAATTTTCTTTTTTCTAACTCTCATTCTCACATGATTTATTATTTGTGGATATAAAATGATACTATTAACACACAGAACAGCCATAAATGAATAAGATGCACGTGATTCCATGGTACTTTTGGGAGTTATCGTGCACACTAGATTTATGACTGACAAAAAAAAATTGTTTGTCTCCCAAGATAGTTTAATGCAATTCGCTTAACAGTTAGCTTTTGTTTTTGCGATTTTTTAGTTGAGATCAGCAGGTTGTAAAATAGACTGATCCGGACACCATTGACACTCCTAGGTCACTGACGAGTGTGATGGTAACTAATTGTGGTTGACATTTTGCCATTTTGTTCTTCTCCTAGCAATCCGCGAATTTCTTGTTCTTAACGCAATGCCATAGAACTCCCATAGGCAACAAAGTGTGACATCGTAACCCTTGGCAGTTCATCTGTCCGTACACTTGCGGAGGTGTGGTGTGTATATCCAGATGCGACTCACGCATTGCCATTAGACAATTCCACACTCGCCGTTTGTTTCACACATCAATTTCTTGATAAAGCTCGAAACCAAAAGTTGGAAGGACTTCACTTATTAGACTGGTGACCTTAACGGCTTAAAATGAATCATTGAATGGAAATCCCAAGAGTGATCAATGGAAACAACGTTGGACTATCCTGTCAGTTTAAAAAGGATTGGCAATAAATCGCCTGAAACCACTCCCATACTATGACCTGGGATCACTGATGTACGGGCACATATTAACACATATACCAGCCCTATTCGAAGGCAATAGACCATGAAAAGACATCAAGATAGTGTCACAAGAACGGTCACACATGCTCATGCAGCTGTAAAGTAGAGTGGAAAAAAGTTACCAGTTCAGCCTGTTTCCTCACAGACTGGATCCCATGGTATATTGTTTGTAAACTTGGTCACGAACAGCTCAATTCGCCGAACAAATGAATGAGAAATCGCCAAAAAATGCGACCGGCTGGTTGGTTTTTGTGTTAATCACAACAGTCATAATCACGAAAATATTCACGTGTCTTTGAGGAACTTTCTCTAGATAATTACTAATCAATTATTCAAATCGATTCGAAATAGACAACAACGGTTCTATTTTCAACTTGTATACGTGTTAATCACAAATCCGAAGACAAATCGGTGTATCTGACAACTTGAGAAAATATTTGCCGAGCGTGAAATTTTGGATAGGAAGATGAAATGAAGGACTGGAATGAACGATTGCTCCAAGTTCAGAATCACTGATCGAAATTGTTCTGACAAGAAGAGTAGTTCATTGGCATTAAATAATTTTTCATATGTTGTATTGATTGTTTGTAAATAGTCATTGTTTAAAAACTAACGATTCATTCAGTTTCGTGACTATTCTGTCTCCGGATTGCTTTTAGTCAGACTTATTATCTTTCGTCGGACCTAACCAGTTGACCTTGCTTTTCGTCTTATTAGGTATCCATTAGGCGCTAATTTATTCGCAATCGACCTGGATTCGGGACACAACTGCGCCTGAAGTTCAACAACTAATAAATGTAGTGGTAACAACAAAATGGCAATGCGTTTCTTCTGGCCACGATAGATGTAACTCGAAGTAATATGACAGTGTTTGTATTGACTGGAACAGTCTGAAAATCGAAAATGGTAACTCCTTCTAGTCGCAACCTATCAAATAGAGAAAACGAAAGTACAATATTTGATGCTGGAAAACAAGTTTACCCTTCATCACAGTCCTTTTTTCTGTATATTCAAACTTTATCGGCTGCGTACAAACATATCACACTGATTCCAGTGGTTCAAATATGACCTTATCCTTACAATTACCTTATAAAAGTGCTAAAATAGATAACAAACCCGGTATTTGTTTCCGAATCTTTATCACCCATTTTGATATGCTAACAATAAATCCTAGTTCGTCATTGGATCGTATGAACCAAACTGTCCATGTCAAACCCAATTTGTTTTGCCGATGCACATGTGAAGACTTAGTTACGGGAAGGTTGAGTTTGACCGGAAAAAACAATGATGGTTGACTTCGCGAGCTAGCGTTATGGAAAATAGTCGATTAGAAGTTTACTGGAAAGAAGTTGCAAAAATTGGAAAAGTGAAACGAACAAAGTATCAGGATGACAGCAGAATTTGTACACCCTGAAAAACTAACGTTTCTAAGCTCCCACATGCCGATTCGATTCATCTACATTGCCGCACTAAGAAACATCTTCAGCCGATTGCGTGTTTTATTGGTTCGTGAATAACAAATGAATTCAATATTCAACTATATGCAAAATCGAATTAGTTTTCGCCTAGAATATTGTTACTTATCATTGAGAATTAATATGCGATCTTAATTGTATTAGAAGAATAACCTAAGATCTAGTCACAGGATAGAATTATGAGCAAAAAAACGACTTCCATTGACCGCGAAGATCCGCCCTTTTCATTTGGTGTCCGTTAAACGAACTAATTTAGGCACCTCTTACCTCAACATATACGTGCAATGCAGACGAATTGCGGTGTGGGACGACTCAGCTATTTTATGTGGACAAAGGCCCACGCGAAAGGGTCGTTCGGTCATTCACACACACACACACACACACACACACACACACACACGTACACACTTACACACGGGTAAAAACGGCTACCATGGTTGGTAGCAGCCATGAATGCGAACCCTAGTCTCATTTCCTGTAATGCACTAGAATGTGCCACGTGACTGTATCGAATTGGATCACTTTATTTTCATCTCTCATACTGATGCTATTTCACAGGCCTGTTTACCGCTTGGTTTCGTTCTTGGGCCTGAACTATTTACACCATTCACACTGTACGGAAGGAAAAGCTACATGTTTTTTTTTACATCGATTTGGCCAACGGATAATTCAATTTATCCCGGACCTACGATACACAGACAAAGGAGATGATGGTATTATTTTTTGCAATTTTGGCATTTAATTCCAGTCGATATTGTACATCATGCAAGTGGAACAAAGCCGTTCAGTGTATGCGTTGAATGACACGAGGACAAAGAATGAATCCATGAGCTACCCAAAACGATTTGGTGTTTGACGGTCGTTCGTAGTGCACTTTTTTCGAACTGCATTGTAGTCAAATTAAATTTATTTTAACAGCCAACCTGACTGTCAGTACGAATGATTGGAAAGCTATTTGTACACAAATGCAATTCAATTTTTCCTCATTTGGACCGGATTTTGAATCCACGCGTAGGTATACTATCGTTTTTGTACAAAATAAAAGACACTATCGACAAAGCGCGGAAACATATTACGCTCACTCAAATAGTGCTGGCCTCGTTTGCCTTTCTCTGGTTCAGTTTCCATCTGCGTGCTTTGGGAGTTAACAGTTTAGAATAAAGAAATAAATAAATGAAGAAAAATGGTTATTATCCTCATGCACAGATTAGCTATTCTCACATTCATTCTTATTTATTCCAGGTTGTATCTATGACCACAACTCCCAAACATATCCATCCCAACCGAAATCTAATTGAATGACCCCGTAGCAGAATGCCAAAAGTGTACAGTGTACTTGAAAATCTTGATATAAACATGCAAACCCAGAAGTGATAAGAAAAGAAATACACTTGGACACAAATATTTGGGACCCATGGATAAACAAGTTTGGATTTGGCGATTCCAGGAAGCGTTTTTCATATTCGTGAAGAAATCGGTTTGATCTTGCTATGGAATGCTTTCGTTGTCTATTGTCTTTGCACACATCAATGGGGACGTAAAATAACTTAACTGAGCAACAGCCGTCCGACGTTCTTCGGTCAGGACTCAAATCCAGGAATGACAACTGGTTGAGTCGAACACCTTGACTACCAGACCATCTAAACTGGCCTTCAAAAGTTTGTTTAGAGTCCTGAACTGTCTGACACACTGTGATTAGTCGTGGTAAGAGAGACCAGACAGCTGTCCAGTACGTGTTTGGGTTTCGGTGTTGAGTTGAGCATTCACAGGGTGAATGAATCAATTAACATTTGTTAGATGAGAAATAGTAGCCGGTGCCAGTTGAATACCTTTGGACGGGTCGTAGAACCAGAAACCCAGAAGCGCCTGCGAACAGGTTGATGAAGTTACCTAGCTAAGTATGTAAAGTAAGTACCATGAAGCAAGTGTGAAATAACAATTGGAACACAGTACCCATATCCAATCCAAAATTGAAAACGGTAAAAGTGTAACAACAGACAATAATTTTCCAATCGCATCAGAGATTCCTATCGTCTATGACCGCCCACTGATTTAAGGCTGGAATTTCGAATCCCGGTTGGGATGACTGACAGTGTCCCTAACGCACCGCTGACCAGGCTATCTTTCAACAGTCCTAAAGTCAGCATCACACGGTGAAACCCCTCCTACACGACCACGGACAGTTGTGGGCTCAATGATCAACTTCTAAGGTAGTCGTTTCCCGGAGGTATTGTAACAAGCAAAATGAATAAATCAAAATATACCCACGTGGGTGTTTCTGTGTGCAATAGTGTGAAGCGCAGATAACAAAACACCTGTTCTAAATGGAGTCATGATGGGTTTTTTATCCTCTGCGCCAAATTTGTTACTATGACACGCATACTCGACACAATGCAACACATGCATGCACACACGCACACACACGCACACATGTATACACGCACGCAATAACGCGCGTGCACGCACGCACACACAGATACACATACACAAAACTTTCGTTCCAGAAAACTGACGTAATTTTGTAACGCAATACTAAAACCGGTAGTTACGTAGGTTAGAGATACGATTGGACTTTCGTGCTTATTTCCAAAGGATATTAAACGTGAATATGCAAATTTCGGATCTACAATAAAGATTGTGCAAACGCCAAAAGTTCATCATTTTTCTCAATGCCTCACTAAAAGATCATTTGGGCGAACGGGGAAAAGCAAACGATTGGTGCACCAGGACAGAACAATCATATGATCAGAAAGTTTGTTTGCTACTGCAGTCATTGACATTTACTGTAATCTTTACAGACTGGTTAGCGGTACTGTTCCACGAAAGCTAAGTTCAAATGAGATGATCATCGAATCGAGCAACTCGCTGATTCACTTTCACGAACTTCGTCCAGAATGAGCTGTGGGGTATTTAAAACAGAATGAAGTTCGTCCGCCCCACAGTGAACTTTTCACTTTCGTTTTCAAGTGAAATGGTACAGATGGTTAAAAGTCCTGCGAAAGATATGGCGATCGTCAGGGAGATACGTTTTCCGAAAGTCATAAGACAACGGTACCAGATGAACTGCGGCCCTCTTCTCTCCAGGATGATGGAGAAATGTTCGCATTGGAGATTAGTCTGACGAAAAACAGCAAAAATATCTAAGAACTGGTGTAAATCGATGATTATACGAATTATAACGAATTAATTCATATATATATTATTTTATGATCACGTTTCAGGAATTAGTTTGACAAACATTCTTTTCAGGCTATTCCGGAGCACTATTCCGACTGCAATATGTGTTCCGGTGTGCAGTCTATGATGACGTAAATATGTAACATAACTCGAGCCATTACACGGTTCTGTGCAGATCAACTTGAATTACTGGTCTACGATCCATCAGACGTATCCAGTTAGATGATTGATGATCGAAACCGATAGGGATAAATTCCACATTCGTTGGGACTTATGCATTCAAAACAATTCGGCGATTCTATCTTTCTGAATTTTGATTCTACTGTCCTTCCTCCACCCGGTTTTTTAATTGTCGCGTGCTAGCAACCCAAACGAGAACAGGTTCGTGCAAGCTTACTGGTTGTACAACTTAAATAGGAGTGAACTCGAACCAGAACCAACGAAGGCAAACATTTTTATAAATCACTTAGTAAGGTTACACATTTTGTCCACGTGTTTTCCATTGTCGTTTGTCAGCGAAAGTTATTCATTGCTTTCCAACACCATACGCTCGCCGAGCTTGATATTTGGGTCAAAAACGCATTATAGATTATAGATTTTTGTGTACACAAATGTTACATTTAAACTAGAAACAACAAAAAGCATTTAAATTACTTATCTGGTGTAAAGAGCACGCAAGACTGGCAGGAAAAACGCTCATATGCCTTAGTTACCGTTAGTAAGAAATTCAGCGTCCCCTAAAATGTTTCCGAACGTCATTCGGCAGTGTTTACTTCAAACGTTTCCATTAGAAATTCAATAATTTATCTCGGTTTGTACTGATTTCATATAAATCACAGTATTGTTGGCTTAATGTTACTATCTTCCACTTGTTGAATTTAGTCACTCTTCCCCACTGGTATCCAAAAGGGGCACACATTAGATATTCTCAAGGCCACTATGGGTGGGTGCTATCAACCTCGTGCAATTTTCAGCTGGTAAGAATCATTCTCACGGGCACGTCACATCACAATTGAGTTCGAGTGACGAGGGCTTGCAAACATCATATGAACAAATTTATTATGAATTCTTCTTCGATGTAGCTAGCGCTTCATTACCCCAGTACCAAATGTAAAAATTGACAAGACCAAATATTAACAGTTTCAACACAAGAACATGTAACCTGCGTGGCACAGAATACCGATATATTACAAGGTTTGCTTCAAATTGAGACATTCTGCAAAACGTGCCGGAGATTGGCCTGGGATCTTGACTGTCTGATAAGACTTAGGATGTTCAGGACGTGGAAATCTATTCCGAGTTAGCAATTAGGATGTTTTGTCGTTTTTCGTCAAAACACAAACGAACAGGTGCATCTACGCACACACACATACATACATACATGCATGCACGTTAGCATGCTCAAACAAGTCTAACGCGAACTGGAAGTGAAAGTTTCATGTTCACACCTTAAGGTAGTCTGTACTCTTCCGTCTCAACTGATCGGTGGAAAAACTAACTATGGAGAGTGAAGTGACTTTGAAAACACTGTTGGTAAAAGTGGGGAAAGAAATTTGAAGGTTGGAGTTGCAAACTCAGGAACTCAGAGACTCCGATTCGGGCCAAGTAAAGGTTTTCCTAATTCAATAATTACTAATATAACTAATGGTGACTTCCTCAGCGTTAATTACTCAGTGACAGAATGTGCTTGAAGATCAATGAAATTGGGGTTCACCCTGATAAGCTGGATTTTATTTATAGTTCAAACTCATGCACAGCCCCATCCAATTGGTCCCGTCCTTAGGCTAAGGGTGAAGGGACATCGACTTCTATGTTTGGTTAAACGTGTATAAGGTCAGCCCTGGCTCGCTGAATGTATCTCTATGCGGGCAAACAAATACGATGTCCAAGGCTTGTTGGATTTCGTTTTGGTCATTGTTCTTCGCAGAAAAATACTACAAGAATCTGCTGGTGACGGTGAAACGTGGTGAGTGTCGTTTGCCATCCCTATAATGCCACTTCCCCTTTTCGTATTCCATTAACCCGTATGGGTTTGCCAGAACGGATACACTAGCCTTGCATTTGGCTACTGGCAGCACAAAGGCTACATATGTGCCCAACAGGTAGAAAATCCCACGTCAGCCGACAGTAGACGATTTGGACGATAAGTCTGCGAGAGTTAGTGTGTTGTAAACTCCACACAGACGACTGTTTCCTCTTTCCATCACATTTGTTTTGTTTCTCCATAGTTCCGACGGCACAAGTTTTGTAAACACTATATATATTTATATATATGCGAATCAACATCAATCAGAGAAAGACGGGAAAGGTTATTTGCTATGGTTACTCCTCGCCGTACTGGATCAGAAATGATCACTCATTAAATACAACCACGTTTGCCTTCTGACTTGGAATTTTTATTTTTCTACCATCAACTCAATCTGACAGCCTGCAGAAAATTGTAAAAGTAGAACCAAAATAAATGTCTCCCCCCCACAATTGCATTGCGTGGCGCGTTCAGTCAAAAAATTCACTCGATTCGCAGGTTGATTTCCGGACGTTTCAAGATTTTGGTCTTCCTGTCTGTTGTTACCATGTGAGCGATCGTAGACAATGAATTTTCGTTCCAATCCTCAGCTCTGTGCCCCACGCTAGTGTAGTCTATTCGCCGGACAACACACACAGGCACACACGCACATACGCACACACGCACAGCACTCCCACATGTCTGAAATCCTCACTTGGGTCATTAGGTTTTTGGCAAATTTCGCGAGCGACCAAATGACTACTACAGTGATGCCATAAACGTCCATTTTCCATATGACCACATATTTATTAGGTGTTCCGAAACCTCGGAATTCAATGTAATCATTTAGTTTGAAACCTGTCGTGAAATTTTGTTAAACCAGGAAAGCTCACCTATTGGAATAAAAAAGTCATACTCAAGAAATCGTCGCTTACACGATGTTTGACAATAAATTAGGCAACATGCTCCATTTTTTATGCATTTAGTGAAAATGCCCATGTTTAACCACTTCCGGGTCCGGGAATGTAAATTCAGGAATGATTGAAAATTAGAAAACACGAAACAACTTTTTGATCACTAATTTCCAACTTGGAAAGATGGTTCGATCATTTTTCTCTTAAATTTGCTTCCTTTTTTAATAAAGTAACAATGTACATCAATTTTCGGAGTTGGGGCCGCGGTCAACAGAGGGCTGCCAAGAGGGGAATTCGACCGGCGGTGGGAGGATTCGAACTCGCGACCTCCATGTTCAAACACCACGCGACCTAATCCGCTTGGCCACCGCCGGCCAAGAAAGTCAACGGCCACGAGTGCTTCGACTACTAGGGCACATAACTTCGATCGATATGAGAGTATGACCTAGATTTCTTAAATCTATCAACATATTCCGCTTACAAAAGAAATACTTGTAATCGTTGATTTATTCAACTGTCCGCAAACACTTCTCCGGTAGTGAATTAACAAGACGCACACAGATATCACATGAACATACTGGATCAACACCAGTTTGTATGATATTTTTACATCTAATTAAAATCCTAATCCTAACAGCTGCTGATTCTGCATGCACTTTAGTCCTAACCGAGATTTATTGACATGTTCCCAAGATTGACTGTAGGATATGAGTGGATTGGTTTAGTTTAGGCTTACTGATTTGACCAGTTCTATCAGTTTTCAATTTTTCAACTTCGATCCTGCCAAACTGACAATTTTCATCGATTCAGATTCAATGACCATGAGAAAAGTGATCGGACGAAGAAGAATTTTAAAGTTTGGACTATTCCCTATCTTTTCATCCAAAAACCACTCTTGTTTATCATCATGTGACCTGTTCGTATTGAACTTGGTGAGTGTTGACGTCACGCTGATGATCTCACGGACCAGCATTTTGTTGTTGTTGTTGTTCATGTATCGCATTAATGCATGTATTCTTGCCACAGATGGATAACGATCACCGTTGAATTTTGGGGGTTGTCAGTACTACCAGTAACTCTCATGATGAGTGGCTTTGAGAGGTAGATCTTGTTTGCTTTTCGTTCAACCTTTGAACCGACCATCTCCACGTCCAATCCTTCGGTTCTCCACGACTTTAGTGGAGTCAAGAGTCAAGAGCGGCCAGTGGGTCATGGTTCCTTGGTTTGGAAGCCAGGAAGTAAATTACCGCCCGTTACTTCCACGATTGGCTAGTAAATCAAATTTCAACATTATTTGAATGTTTTAAGCGGAATTATAGTGGCTTGTAAATGTGCTGAGGTGAATCTTAGGCAAATTTCAATGCAGTTCGGTTTTGTTTCTGTACCATGGGGTCATGGTAAAGACAAGAATCAATTGCGGGATGAGGTTTTTTAATGGTAAAATTATTCTATGGGAAGCGTTTTGAAAAGGAAAAACCAATTACATTAACTCCTGCAGCTTTAATCGGTCGATCGGTTCCGATTACAACCTCGCACTAGTTATTCGAACAAAAGTGCCATTTTGTCTTCGGGTCGCCAAATAAGAGTATTGTCTATGGATCGAAACCAAATTGCATACAAAATTTGGTTAAAATGATGACTTATTGGCTAATCATCTTGGATCTTTCCAAACCGTCAGTTCTTTTGTGATTTTTGCTTCCAGCGGCACTTGGGTGTCTTATGGCAATGAGAGAAAACCAAACAGCTTTCAAACATGTCTTGGAACTAGGTCAAGAGATAGGAATTTTGACCTGCCTATCAGGTTCACAGTTGGTTCGTGTATGGACCGCTTATAATTTACTCGATCCCGGCAAGATTTGTCACTTTATCCTAGTTTCCACGCCTTAGGTGTTGAATCATACTCCGTCATGGAGAGTACTACTATCAACCAGTTAGCAATTGAATTAGAACGCGAATTATTACTGATATCCTTTGCATCGGAATTGACAGTACCTAGATAAAGGGCTTGAAAGCCCTGTTAGTATTAGAAAATTGCCTCGAGGTGATGGGAGCATAACACCGTGTGGCTGGCATAGGTCGTCAAGTTCTGCTCAGGCTTAGCTCATCCCCGACTCTATTTCTGCCGGTCCCCGTTAAACGTTGTATTTCTCAGAAAACAGATCGATCCAATAGGTTCATGTCAGCTACCAATGCGCTAAGGCACATAACTCCGATGAATTTTTTCTCCAAAACATCACTACAAGAAGCCATAATCAAAGCGACATTTGGAACTAGGGCATCTGGACCGGGAACAGTGCCATCTCGAAAGTGCATTAACGAAAGTTCACTAGTCTTTGAAAAAATGAATGTACATACGTAAACACTTTGATTTGATGGCGGCAAGTAGTGGAAGGTGTACCTGATGTGATTTGACGAGTCATTTGAAAAACACACTCTGATGGACAAAATTTTTGATTTTCATTGCAATAGTTACATATATATGTTTTAGTTTAGATTGAAAGTTGTCAGGGAAATGCGAAGAAGGAACAGACCACAACAGCGGTTTTGAAGAAAAACGAATTTAAAGTTTGAGACAACTGAATAACGAAACAAGTAAATTGTACTGCTAGTGTGAGGAATTGTGGACGCATTTCATAGGATTTGATGTAAACAATATGGAGCCGGAATATGGAGAGGTACTTCGGACAATAGGGAAGAATACCAAAGTACCTGGTGGTCGCAAGATTGAAAGAAATAGTAAAACAACTGGACATTTTGAAAGGAACGGAAGAACCTGACTTGCAAAGAAGACGGAAAAGTGTTTGCAATGGTTCGGATAAACAAGCTTGCCGAAATCAATTTTGTTATGAAACAGCCTAACTTTTTCTGCAACAGTCTTATCAACGTGTACCCTGCTACTACTGCCAGTACTACTAACAGTACTACTAGAAGTACTGCTACTTCCAAGGCTACCAATGGTACTGCTGACTTTCTTCAATTTAGCTGCCCGTAGCTGTTGTTTGACAGTCGCTAGCGAACTTGTAGTAGCTCTTCGGGCTATCTTCTAAAGCTCTCATCTGGACTAGAATAAGTACTCATCTTTACAACAAAGTAATCCTCGAAAATGTACGTTAGAAATGAAACATTTGACTCCACAAAGGGGTAATGTAAACTGTAACTTTCGCCATGAATTTTATGTTTATTTCAATCCATATCTTTATTGCTTGGCACAGTCCAAAATCTTTAAACGATGACCGGCGGCTGATGAAACTGGTTCCAATACCAATAACGATAACCAACATAAACTGACTTTTTGTATGGAGTGTAAGCAGCGGATAGTTGGTATTAGTATTAAGAATTCAGCCTGTAAAAATCAGTTGTGCGTATGTCATTCAGAAGCCGTCCTGGTATTTCGGTGACGCTAGACACTGTCTTCTTTATCCTGTTCATCAAGGTCAAAAGAAGGTAGATGGTGTACGATGATAATGTTACATGATACTCGTAAGCAGTGTAAGTAAAACAGTGCGAACTTTGCTGAACGTTCGCTTAGTCTTAATCGTCTGGTGAATGAAAAACTTCGGGAAATGTAACAATTCGAAAAGTCCCACAATCGCAAAACTGGACTCAGCTTCTTGAAAGATGAGTTCATAGCACTAGAATCTTTTGTTTATATACATTAGTGTGAATATCGTTAAAAGAATACGCGGAGTATTTGTAATGCTTCAATACCTCTTACAGAAACGAGTCTCTCCAGCTTGCAACTATCATTAAATTTCTTTTGCAGGCTACTGGAGTGAAGTCCGGGAAGTTTAATTATTATTCGATTCATGTTACCTTCCGGTTAATAGACGGTTGCAGTTCTTTGTCTTATCGACTAGTCAATTTGATATCTAAAAATTTAAAATGTTTTTCATCTCTTCCACAAACGACAAGGAAAACTGCGGCTGTACAGATTGAAAATATTATTAAACAATTCTAAATGCGAAAATAAATTTTGTTGGTGAAAAACTGTTGGTCTGAATATGAAGGGTGAAATAAGTGTCCATTTTTTTAAAAAGAGAATAGTCAAGTCTCGGTAGAACAAAACGCAGGTGGTCATTC
Source organism: Fasciolopsis buskii (assembly GCA_008360955.1). Lineage (NCBI taxonomy): Eukaryota > Metazoa > Platyhelminthes > Trematoda > Plagiorchiida > Fasciolidae > Fasciolopsis > Fasciolopsis buskii. Next base: position 42,178 of record LUCM01008110.1, read on the forward strand.
AAGGATTAGCGCAGAAGTGGGCGACTGCTTTGATTTCCTCCGCGATACTGGATCACATGCCCAATGAACATATCTCAACGTCTCTTACTCAAACGCGGTTGGAAATATAATGTGAAACATCAAAATCTATTTGTTTAATTCCAATAGCCCTGAAATATTACCCGCACCAACGAGTGATAACGTGATCGTTCAAAGTTCATATTTGTTCTATCGCCTTGTCTGTAACGCAAAACCAAAGGGAGCAGTTCAATAAACTAGATTAGTCAAAGTGGAATGAAATGTGTTGATAATTGCTCGCAATGCGTAATTAAATTAATTTCGCGAATTTATTGAATTACGCTATGTCCATTGAGGACACTCCACGTTTAAAGAACCCGCAATTTTGTTGAGTAAAATCCACACTTTCGCTGGATTGCCCATCCCGGGAGAAGTTAGGATTTTTGCCTCGAACAACTTTATTTGGGTTGGAGGAAATTCACAGTTACGTTTCTCAAAAAATCAGTACTCGTTCGAACTTTCCCCTCACTCTTGTCTTCTGATGAAAACTCGAGATCCGACTCATGTATCACCCTTCACCAAGAGTCAATCAACAACCGAGCTCGGTGGTCTGTAATTCTGAACTAAATACTGCCCCCGTGGTTCTTCTAATGGGTACGGTATGGTAGGAGATGGCAGATAAGTATAATACCTAGGACTGGCTGTTCTGAGCACATGTTTTGATGCCTTTTTAGTCATGTTGCATAATATAGTAAAATGAATTTTTTGAATGTCTCCGTAAATGTCCATTTTCCCAGCTCATTTGCAACAAAGGAACATTAAAAAACAGTGAAAAGCGGCTATTTATGACAGTTCCAGGAACACATGCCCTACCAACGAGTACAAAAATACAGTCGACCAAAAAACTCAGTGAACAATTGGAAGAGTTGAGAATTGAAAATCCTAAAACTCTAACCACTTACTGCGGTACACTGAAACAAACGCTATGCGCCATCATTTGTGTGAGCATCGGCAGTCTGGCATCATTCTCGCTATCTCCCATCGAAGGCAATTGTCAGTCAAACTCATCTGCCCAATCCTAGTCGTCCCGGATGAACTTTGTCCTCCCTGGTGATTTTGTCCACACAAGGTCGAAAATATCTGCTGGTATCAGTGCTATCTTTGAACGTCACAATCTCGGTTAAATGCTGTGAGAAAAGCAATGCTTTGCACTTCCATAAACTTACTCTCCCGCAGTCAGTAGCAGTAGTAGACTAAAAGTCCCTCGACATATTTTTAAAAGAATAATATTTTACCTGTTTGCTTCATTTGGTCTCGTGACAACAATGTGCATCCTTTTCAGGAAGATAACCAAGTGTGAAAGTCCATCGATCCTCAAAGGATTCCAGTCCACGACTTTGAAGTTAGAAACTCTTGATGTTGATTGTTCAACCACCACCCATCACTCTTTCAGCAAAAATTACTAGCGCTCCTTTACACAGTTTCGTCAGGACTTCTTCAAAAGGTAAACATTTGCCAAATTTCAGTCGAAAGAATCTTCCATTTCAGCCAGCTCGAAATGTTTTGAAATGGTTCAAATCTGACGAATAATGATGCCATTGTGTTATCGCGCAACTTTTAACTATCATCCTGGGCGTAGTGAGTTCTCTGCATGGGTGCACATTGTTGGACTGTGTCCTCTCAGCATACGCAAATATTTCTCACTGTTTACGTTTGATTTTCATTCTTTTCATCTCTTTTATTTCTTGTATTAATGAAGCCACAGTGTACATCCTTATGAGGAAGGGGACCGTCGCCAACAGAGAACTGCCGAACGGTGAAGTTGACCGATGTTGTGGGGATTCGAACCAGCGACGTTCACATCCAGAGGCCGTGATCTTATCTGCCTGCCCACCGGAACTATCACACGATTACCGCCATAGACGTTGTATCTCAATTTCCGACTCTCGTGGCCTAATGGGTGTTTTCAGTCCACAAATAGATACTAGACCAGTTAGTCGGTCAGCTAAATGAACACGTCAAACTTGAAACGAAGTTGGAATTCTCGTACCAGATGCCATGGAGAAGCTTTAGAAACATCCGCGTGAGTTCATACAGTAGCATGGAAGAAGATGCTTTCAAGGTCGAGGTATGTTGGTGGGTGGATTATGTATTGGGATTTGTGTTTAATGGTAGGCTGGCTCATCCACGTATAAGGTTTGCAGTACCTGAAACAGATCCTATAACACGAAGTAGGAGAATCACATAGCCACATATGTAACGGGACGTAAAGGTACAGTAATGAGGCGCTTTGATCAAGAGGATCATTTTCTTGGCATTGTACAGCAATTTTCAACTGCTTGCATGCACCTAAATAGCAAACTCGGAATAGTCGAATCCAGAATATTCAATGATCTCATTTGTTTTTACAGTCACAAATTTCTGGGTTGCTCCGTCTATGTTTGATAACCCCTTCTGATTACACCTTTCCGGCCAAATTTGCGCTCGGGCTTTATCAGATTTGGGCTTCGTTCTCATCTGAGTTCATCCCCTGGTGCTTATCCTTCACTGCAGCCAAGGTTTGACTCTCGGTATGTCCAGGCGGAAAACGTTGTTTTGTCCCTGCACCATCAGCTTTCCCATTCAGACCAATCAGAATTTCCAGTTTAGATTCGGTGTTTTTCTTGCTTTCGTTGTCTGAAAACGTGCAAGATAGGCTTCGTCAATTGACATAGACTGTAATGAGATAACATGTCAACTATACGCTCCGCAAATATTCGTATTTCTCGAGTGCTGCTTGATAAAATCTACATTCGATTGTGACATAGAATTGATCTTACTGAATACCAGTGACCTGTCCAAGATAGCCAGCATCTAATAACTATGAACGATGAAAGTGACATAATTGGCTCACGATGAGATAGATACCAACTAATTGATGACCGATCCTCTCGCTAGTACCTCTGTACCTAAAGCCGAAAATTCACCCCGTTTTTTGAGTGTGTAAAGCAGCTAATGACAAGAATGAACTTGAGCTGAGAAGATTTCAGTTTTCCTGAAAAGAATCATGATAATTTTATGGGGATTCAACAACGTGGACGAGGACGAGGGACGTGATGGTTGGCTCTTCTCAGACCACACGCTGATTTGTTTCCATCCGTTGGTTTCAACTTCGAGGAATCTTTTCCGTCGTAGGATATAGCCCCCCGGGATTATCGAACAGAAATCAGACATGGAATGGTATAGGTATTCGTGGAGAACGTCAATTAGACGGTGATTAGCTGGAACGACAACGAACCAAATTGATATTAGAACAAGATGAAAAAATCAAAAGTCAATCAACAGTGACCAGAAAAGTAACAAAGTAATTTCCCAATAGAATCAATCAACTATCAATATTTTCCGGCTAAGTAAAATAACAAACGTAAATCGTTGGTATCGAACTGAACTGAAAATGATTAGGGTTGAGCTAAAATAAATATTGACCTTCTGCTAACTAGTCTTTTGCAAGTAAGTTGACACAATGAATATCAGTCATTTCTAGATTGTGGCGATGCCAGCGGATCCCGGTCAAACGGTAAACGAGCAACAACTGTGACTTTGCAAAAACATTCATGATCTTGATATTTGCTAATCTCATGTGACCTTGTCGTGAACTGGATGGAAGTCTTCAAATTGGACATAGTGACGAGGCGATTGGATAGCCAAAATACACGAACCTAATGTGGAAAAGTCGAAGAACAATGTTTTCTCCAAAAAACACGGGAAATTTTTGAGCACAGCTAATTATGTTGAACGGTTTCTACCACGAACTTTGAATTTTTGCTCGCCAAAATTTACTTTTTGTTCCAAAGTGCAATTTTTCACATTCGGTCGTGTCTTCATTGGAATCATTTGACCTGGTGTTCATGTGAATTAATGTGACCACTCGGGAATTTCCAAGTGTTGGCTTCTTGTGTTTTTCTCTTGTTACCTTTCTACCTTCAAACTGTGAACTGTAATCCAATGTTCAAATCATAATGAAAGTGTTCCGGAGCGCTGGAATCAGACGATTGGAGTAATTGCAAGCGGTTGACAACTTGGTGTATTTGGCTACTTTCGTTTCCCGTAGATTGTTGTTTTCCATAGCATTTTGATCAATAGAACAACTCCTCTCCCCGAAGATGTGACACTCTTCATCAATAATCAAGATGTCGTCGTCAGCGCATATACGCGGTGGCGTGGTGTTCATCTACACACGCGAGCTTTTTAATAGTTTTGACCTTGGACATCTTCAACGACCTTGGGCTTGAAATTAGTTGCTTTTTTCAAAAAATGACGAGTGATAACGTGATGTTTGACCATGGCGAAATTAACGTTTGATTTGAGTAACTGATCCCTTCAGCTGAGTACGAATTTTTTCATCCGAAGATTTTATCTTCGTCTTTTTGTTTTATCTTTTTAACTCAGTTATCAGTGAAGTAATAACCTTACATTACTTTCATGTAGGGGGTTGCGGCCAATCAAAGGCTGCCAAGTAGGGAATTTGACCGGCCATGAGAGGATTCGAACCGGCAACCTTCACGCCCAAACACCACGGTCTTATCCGGTTGACCACCGTCAGTTTGGATTATGATAGTGGGTAGACCTACTGAAATCCAATTCATAAAAACACAATGTGAAAATTCTATAAAAAGACTGATATACGAAACAATCTACTCCATAAGTGACATGCAAATGTTTTTAGAAAATCTAAAGCAGGGAACCCCAGGGGTGCAAGTGATAGTAATTATGTTTAGTATTAGTGTGGCGTTTACTTCGACTAAGAAGAAGGCAACCAAAAAGCTTTTACAAGACCGTTGCCCGGATGAACTGCTGGAAGGAAAAAAGAAACCATATTTTCCCATCAACAGAAATTTTCCCGTTCACTTGCTTTCAATTTAATAATGACGTGTATCAGCAAATCAAAGTCAAATTGATAAACCTGACCATTTTGGAATTTATTGCTAAAGTTGGGACGTAGGCTTTTGGTGACACTGCATCTTTATTGATCCGGCCAAAACTTTGGGGTCATTTGCGTTCGGAAAACAAACGACAAAATCCGCGAAATCATCAAATTCATGGATGAAATCGGCCAAGGAATGGAAAATGCAACTTCGGACATGTTGACACACAGGAACACTAGGGGCATATTTGAGATAAGAGCAAGGGGGCGAAAAAAACGAACTCGAATAGAGTTTTCAGAACAATCATTCCAAACAATTAAAAAAGACTGCTCACACGAGCTCTTTCACGATAGCAAAACTCGATGCAACCCAACGTGACGATAAGCACATGAAAAATGCTTTTTCAAAATGTGACAGTTAACCAGATGACTAAGAAACTTCGTAAGAAGAGCTAGGCTTGAAGTGAGCAGGAAATCGCATCAAGGAGCACAAGCAAGCAGAAGGACGACTCTGATGTATATCAGGGAGATAGCCGAAGAAGTTAGGAAGTTTCTTGAACCGAAAAGCACCACAACTGAGCATAGGCGGTGATCAAGCGGATAAGGCAATGGTGTTTGGACGAGAAGATCGCCTATTCGAATCCTCCTACAGCCAAACAACTTCCCCACTTGGAATCTCTCTGTTGGCCGCGGCCCCCTTCCTAAAAGATGATGTAGGTTTTCTAATTCATTAAGAAAGGAAGTAAAAGACAAAATAATAGAAGGGTGGTTGTGGCACTCACTGATCATCCGAAAAAGGTGACTTTTTTCTGACAACTGACCTAGCTTTCTACTCTGACTTCATAATATTTGTTTGGCTGCGTCTACGTACTTCCGGTTTTCCACATTTTCCGCATTTTCGTTCTCGAATTGTTTTTTTCCGCCCGGTAGTCTTGATATGGTTTCGCAGTTCGTGTATTCTTGTCCATGCTATTTCCACTCCACGAGATATACGATAAGTATATCATCTCTGTCAGGTTTAAGTCATCTCTGTTGCATCAAAGTAAGTTTCCTCGGCATCAGCCTCGAAATTTCATGGGAGACACGTCCGGCGGTCGCATACGAAACGCTTTTGGTAGGCCTCCCGGTAACGGTAGAAGACTTGTATCGAAAGCCAGAGAACAACTGGAAATCGACAAAAGTTAAGACTTTCGATGCTTTTCACGTAGCATCACGGAACCTTGAAGTTAAGACGATGACGAAAAATGTCAACCCGTCCGACCATCGACAGATGTTCATCTAACGTTGCGCTGTTCCAATCTTCGAACGAGTCGTTCTTGGACCTACGTCACCACACACCGAAACACAAACATCTTGTCCCCAAGGTGCACCTCAAGTTGCTGATTATCTTAGCGTTCACACATTGCAATATTGACCACGTGATACCATCATCATGAGGATACAACACCTAGTAATTAGTTTGTCCAAAACACACACACATCCAGCCAAACATTGACCCTGCACCAAAGTAAATAAACAAAGATCTATGGAAATTATTCGTTGGTCAAACGGTGGGAGATTACGAAGACAGGATCCTTTATCTCTTAATTCTATCCACTCGGTTAAATTCGTCAACGGTAAATCGGATCACACGAGCAGGCCGATGAAGTGCAAGTTGCTAGACCAGCTAAAGAAGCCGAAAACAGATCGACGGATTATTTTGTTTTAGTTCAAAGATATCTTACTCATTATTATGGATCCAAATTCGACGTTGGCATTTCGACAAAACTCAGCCCACAGAACCAGCAGAGAACAGTTTTACTTTGCTCAAGAGACGGAATCTTTCAAGTTGCTGGACTGCCTATTGGACGCCAGGACTGTGCCAGAAAATAATTGCTAGAGATCTAATATTTACGTGACGGCCGAAAGTTGCAAACCTAGGAGAAGGGCTTAGAATAGAATAAATAGGAGCAAATTTGACAAGGCAACCAAAATGCGAAATGTAAACAATTCTGATCCACTAGTTTCCAACTGGCAAGTTTCCAATTCCGGGACTTGAAGTATTCAGACAGGTGGAATGAAATTTTCGGATAGAGTATCATTCAATATCAATTTCCGTCTTCAAGATTTCAACGATACTCCAAATCGAAATGTCAAAATGCAGAACAAGCGAGAGATTTTTTCACGGAACCCAGTTGCTTGCGTTGCGCTGCGATGTGAACGAGACATTTTTCTTTGGATTTTCATTGGTACTCTAACTTCTAAATTTGTTATTGGCAAAGGGTGTGTTGATCCAAGAATTAGGTGAGATCAATGAGGCAGACAATTACGCGCCCGAACCACCGTTCTTGTCAAAGTTTGTCTGCCAAGTCAAAGTCAGACGGACGGACTAATAGCCATTACTTCCAGTGGTGATGAACAGTTTTCGATCTAAACACCAAACGAAGTACTCACGAGTTTGTGAAAATCAATTTTCAAAACGACTAAGTAATTTATACCCTTTTTAACACTAGCTTTTAAAAAATATCATGCTGGATTTGAAAGGATTTCCGGTCGATTTTCCAACGAAACATCATTTGGAGCAAGGAATCGCAATAGTCCCATTTACGCTCGAAATACAAATCAATATGGGAAGACTGATGACCGGTCACTGTGTGATTTCGATAGATTATGGTGCCTGAAACATATTTTGTGTAAACCCACACAGCATCTGTCTACCTATACACTATTCTCTCCGAAACAGTTTTGGGGTTCGACGATGGGTCGACGTGGTCAGTCGATCACATGAACAGATAGTATGAATAACCGGTGGACTAACTCGCGCAGATCAATTTAGACTGCCTAGTTGGGTTTCTAGATGCCCACTCTAGTGACGGTGATAGATAATACGTCATATGACTCGAAATTGCAATCACTGGGATCCGTGGTTTGGAATTCGTTGCTCTCGTGCACATTTATTCTGTATATCACGTGACAGTTGATCATTCACCATTTCTTGTTCAATCCCGTCTTTTGAATAGTCCAACATGTGAGATAGCAACTAAAATCAAGGTAAATTATCGCAAGTCGGTGTTTCTAAAACCGAAATGAACTTATGTAATTCTCCATAAAACTAAATTGACAATTTTGCCATTGTCACGTTAGTTTTTCAATTCACTGCTTGATGGCTTCTCAAACCAATGTTAAAATAGCATCCTCAGACACAAAACTGGCACCACTCGGACATGTACATCACCCTGGTCAGTTGAATATCTGTGCAGTTGCACGTTTCCGTTGCAAGCGTACTTCAGCGTATGCGCAAAAAGCGAGTCTAGAATGAGCACATGATTGCTTGGGTAAAAACAGACAGATTTAATTTGCCCCTTAATTAAACCTCCCGTTGTGATAGTCGTTGCTTGTATTAGTTTACTAAACATTCTGACTGGTATTATGTATGCATTCACTTAAATTATTTAAATTCGCGAACTGCAGACTTTCATTTCAGTCAATTACATGATTCTATTTTGGTCTGCACACTTATTGAATATCATAAATTGCGTCATGTATTTACAAATCTGTTTTCATTGAATTGATTGTTTGAGACCAATGGAATAATTATTCGCATGCAGCACCAGCTGATTAGACTAATTAGATGACGATAAAAGCGTCTGGTCTATATAATAAAAGCAGCGGACTATATATTCGCCATGCGAGGTGAATGGGCTATTCATCACATGACAATTAGGTTACTCCATGTTTCCACTTCTTATCCGCATTTACACCAAACGACCCTTTATCTGCGCAATTGTTTTGCCCAGTCTCGTTGATTTTTTGTTCTTCTTTCTCATTGCTTTTTCTGACTGTCTACTGAATGCATTTCAATGCTTACAAAAGACAAAATTGTCTTCACGAGGGGCTGGTTATTGCAGAAAAAATAGCATTCAGACAACTGAACAGCTTTCGATTGGATCCACAAGATTGGCGATTTCTTCACTGTTCGGACCGAACACAGCAAATCACGTTTTAAATTCCCGCTGCAAAAAGGAAACTGGATGAGAAAATCATATCGCCAAATCAATTTAGTCAACAGAAGCCATGAAAAGCTTTCAAGATGGGATTACGAATCAGGATTGTTCGTCCGTACTGTAAACACTGACGAATTTCGAATAACATTAGCAAGAATGATGTGAAATTCGGTATCAGACAGTGAATTGCGAGGTGTTCAAAGTTGACACCTGCAGTTATGGAAATCGTACTTTTTACTCCGCGGATTTTCGGAATGAACAGCTCAAACAGATGTCGTTCATGAACTGCATTTATGCGAAGATTTTGGTGCCAACAATCAGATGTCTTGGATTTTAACTTTTATTCACAGCAGTTTCTAGACAAACACTAGCATCTGACACGGTCAGACTAGAATCACTCGGCTGCGAAAGATCACCACTGGCTTTAGACTTTGGTGACGTAGAATTGACGTCACTGCTTGAATGTCAGTTCGTGAACTGACTCGCGTCCATCCACTGGTACTCAGTTCACAGAAGGGAGATGGTTAAAACAATGACAGTCCGTAATCTACACAATTCAAGATTCTTCCCAGGGGCGAGCAGTACTAGAACAGATCAGCCCTAGTTTGTGGAGCTGGGGTAATTCGGACATGAGCACAGTCAATGATTGGTTTTGAACATTGGATAACGGCATTTTTAAGACGTGGTAGAATGAAAAAAACGAAAAACGGAGAAAACTAACTGCATACTGCCGAGTGAAATGCATACTGAAATCCGGCACGGTCATTGCTTGTTCTAATAAAAAACGTCCATTCGAAGCCATCAGATTAGGATTTCAACGTCGAATGGCGCAGAAAGTACAAATCGAAATGATCGTGAAACGGATCACAGAGTGCATTTCAGTCGATCCAAAGACTGTCGGGGACGGGGGGGGAGCCAAGATGGATATTGGAATCAATCAAAATACAAAAGCTATTTGTTTCACACGTCTTTGTGTTTACTGTCCCCATTATGAGTAATGGTCATGACGCGATTTGTTCACTTCTATTTGCCACATCTTCGTCTCCCAACCAATGCACATACGCGTACAGATACTGCTAAAACTCATGCAATGAGCATCATATGAACACTTTCCTCGTCAATAGGCAAAGCCATAGAGAATCAAATGCCAGAATTTGTATGCCTTCTGCCACCCGGAGATTGGTAAATCTTTTCGCTAATAAGCTCCAAGATTTTGGTGAAATCTAACCAGAAAGTTGGCTAGAAATGTAGTCAATAACTCATTTTAGTACCTCGCTTATGACACATTACGAACAATCTGGGAAGAACAAATTGGAATTTATTCACAACAACGTGGTGCGTGTTTGTCTAGGAATTCGGAACAACTAAACAACAGCAATCGTTGGCCTTGCCAACATCCTTAATCAATGTTTTCAGCATTTCTTTCGGCATTCAGCACCTCTAATAAGTTTTAGAATTTCTAAGTCAATATCTGCTGTTTAGGTAGTCCATTGAATTATCAAGTCAGAACATGGAATAGAATGTGGATGGGGTCAAGACTCAGGGAGCATTGCTTTTATCCTGTTTCATCATCCGTTAGAAAACCATCCTCCTCGAGAAAAAATTGTTTACGAAATGCTGGCAGGTTGAAACACGGAACTTCTTCCGAAGTTACTATCATCTCTTCATATTGTTTGCTCCCGTAGTTTGAAGGGAATATCTTCGTCGTCATGAGGAACGAATTTCCCCTATCCGCAGTGCATTCTGTTTTGATCTGTTTGTCAGGGATTTTCATTCTGTTTGTGCAGATTTAGGCAACGTGGACTGGAATAAGAAGTTGGCGCAACGTTTTGCAGCAATTACTTCTGGAAATTTTCATTTTGAAAGTGCTTTTCAGATGACCGCATGCCTCATCCATGAGCAAAACGAATGGGTCTCTAGAATAAGAAGCTCAGCATTAACAATTACTGCATTAGAAAATTATAGTTCTTCTTGTTTTACTGCTCGATTTATCCATTTTCCACGTATGCTGACACTTGGACCGTTGAATTCGTGTCCATCTGTATCCAGGTAACGGTGCGTGGAATACTGGCAACAATCTGCTTAAGGATTTGGGTATTGAGCGTCTGTCGTAAAATTTTAACAAGAATCTATGTACTTGTGTGGTTAATTTCGGATATGATTGATTTTCTTCATGAAACACATGATACTAGTACAGATTATTCATCTAGTATCGCATAAAATATGGCCCTATTTATCGCTAGTATCTCGATTAAACGTTTAGGAGGGTGAATGGATGATAAATCCACTTAAGAATCACATGGGGGATTTTCGTCGGTCAGGTACAAATACCTGGAGAGTGACAGTAACCGCAAAACCGGTCGTGTGCTTCCGAGGAAATTGTATTAATCCCACCGCATGGGAAACATGCTACTGAGAATAAAAACCAAAACTGTCGGGCCTTGTGTCCCCTTTCTGAAGGTCAACCTTGCCTCACCGCCAAAAATCCTCACATGAATCACCATGTGATTTTTAAATGGACTTATCATCCATTCACACTCCTAACCATCCAAATGAGATTCTAGTGAGAAACTAAGAAAGGAGCACAGTGCAATAGTAAGGATGGCTGGACAGAAGAATACCGGGTACGCATACGTGAAGAGCGGCAGTAACTGCCAAACCGGTCGTGTGCTTCCGGGAGAACATTGTTCATCTATCCGTATGCGAAACGTATTGCTGCGTAGCTCTGTATAGCTGGAATCAATAGAAAACCTCAAATATAAGGTTTTAAATCGACCAAGGTTGTTCTGATCAGTTCGTTATTCTCTGCATCGTGGTTCCAAAATATCTTGTTATTTCGCGATCAATGCTTCACTGTCACGGTAACAATGCAAGGGATTGATGCCACTTGCTTAAATGGCCTTGACGTATGGTCACTTGTGATATAACTCAAGATCATTCCTAAGATTGGACATGTTCACCAGGCCATACCACATCATACAAAAGGATATAATGAAGGGAACCTATAAATAGATTCATGATGTTTGCTGATGCTTCTTCCTACCTCAAAGGTACTAGAATCCTACGAATGCTATCGACGGAAATTCGCCTAGTGAGTCCGAGAGAGAGAGGGTAACAGAGTCAGTTAGTTTTGTGTGTGTGTGATGGGGAGAGCAAGCAGCCCATAAATGGTAGTGATAGCATCATTTACAAAAGGTAATCCACTAACGGAATGCGGTAGGGATTGCAAAGATTGACGCCTTACGGGATTCCTTGCCACACCAAATCTTACAGTCGTCACAGCCCCTGTCCTCCCGTTAGAGCAGCAGGCCCCAGAAAGGGTTACAGAACATTCCTCTTTAAGTACAAACATGATCGGAACACGATTAAGAAAGTACTCTCATTCAGAGCGGTTTTTTTTCAACCTGTTCTTCCAAGGTGTTTTGATAACAATTTGTGAACAAATCGACAACCGTATTTTTGCAAGACCACGACATTCGAATTGTCAATTTGTCAGTTTAATTAGCTTCAACTTGCCTAATCTTTCCGGTTAAATTCCTTGGATCATCATTCTGGGTGACTTTTCTGGAATTGGTTGGCTTTTCGTATTTCGAAAAAACTTTCACAGGACCAATTCAATCGGCATTAGAAAAACTCTCTCTTCTCACATGGTAACTTCTCTGCTTATGTTTCATTTCGTTTGTCAGACAAAGATAGCAAGAAATAAAGGATGAAAAATAGAGTATTAAATACAAATTTCCATCCCTGGGGTGCGTTGTAAGGACTTTTGCACAAATTTGCTTGTAGTTGTTATGATATCCGAGTAATGGTGTTTGACCCAGTCGAATTTAACTCCTCCAGTAGATTTAAGTGGACTCACTTCATATTCCTCATATATACTATCGTGAATTCGACGAGAAGACAGTTCACCTCACCTTTGAAAGCATTCAAGTGTACCGATGGATCTGTTCCGGTCTTTGCTTGATCCCCAAAATGCCCACCTTGCTCGTATAGACTTCTTGGCTCCTTTTAATACTAAATCTATCAGGTAATTGTATTGTATTGTATTAAATCGCATTGTATTGCATAGTATAGATTTTTGCATACTGTAAGTAATCGCGCATTTCAGTCAAAAAATGTAAGGGAAAAAATAAAATGCCCGGCGGGAGAAATAATTTAATAAATAAAATAAAAATACACTCTTCGCCTCGTAAGGAATAGAAAACAACTTATCTAGAAATAATCAGAACACATTAGGACAGATTGCTCAGAAATTCGGTTGAATCCCGGTCACGGTTTGTCAAAATTCGAGCTAAATATGGGGAAGTAGAGTTCCCATAGATGTTGATTCTGTAGGGTATGGAACGAAAAGTGGATCGTGTAGGAATATGAGGGTGAAATTGTGAAAGTTCGTTGTGCAGAGGATGCGTGGGATCAGAAAGAATTTTGTGAGCAAATTTTTCACATGCTGATAAGTGTTGCTCACATAGATTAAGGTACAATTCGGTTAGTGGCACGAAGGATACCCGGCTAATAATTGATAGTCCCAGCCGAAGAATTTTAAAATCTTTTTTAAGAAAGCCTGGAAAAATGATGGGAGAACAGTGAAGAGGGATTGGAAAAACACAGTGGTATACAAATCGGGAGATGGTGCTTTGTTTCAACTTGTAGTGTCGAAGCTTCCTGATTTGAAATGACAACCGACGATCTGTCGGCCTCTTAACTCTCGCTAAATCTTTTACCTTTGATTCAATGCCCCGATTTTGTCTTCTGAAATTTGTATCTTTGAATTGTTCCACGTGACTTCTTTCCTGGCTTTCGAATGATTTTATTCATCAAGCCAAGCTAGCTCAGATTGGGTACCAAAATTCTTTTTCACTTGTTAACTACTCGCTTATCATGGTGGGAACCTACTTACGCCTGTTCCTATTCTCAGCCAACATTGGGGATCATCCGAGTTCTCATCTCTTCTAACTATTAATTACCACTGAGCACATTGAGAAAACACAAGTTGGCGAACAAGCTCGTTTTCAGTGATTCGTACTCATGCCATTACACCACTGTATATATACATATATATCTTGACAAAAACATGTTTTCACTGTAGGAAGGATTGGGTTAGTCATATACTATATGGGTGGGGAAGGGATTTGTGGTGTTACATGCATAACCTGAATACACAAGAATGTGTTGTGGTAATTGTTTTGTTGTCTAGGGTTTGTATTGGGACGGGGGGTGGGCCAAGGGAGTTGAAGCGCAACCACAAATTGTTTTTGAGAACAAAGTGGAGCATTGTGAAGACGGATTGCGACTGTTTCCGCAGTGCTCAAGAGGCGACACTTTGCCAACCTGGATTGTTGACCTCTGACCTTATACAGGGTCCGGAAAGCTTGCGTCACATTCACGGTGTGGTTAGTCTGTGCCATGTGTGAAACCACAGCGTTATTATGTGACTTAATTGTTCCAGTGTCTAACCATGCCGGGTGGTGCTCATGGATGCGTTCAGACAAGCGCATGGTCGTGCGGCCGATGTACATTGTCCTACAGGAACATGTGAATGACTAGATACAAAACAAGGCTGCAGAATCAGGGACTTTGTCTTTCAACCATAATGACACTACGGGGCGGGATTTGAACAGGATACGAAGCTTGGCTGCGTAGAATGTCTTATTGATAGCACTAGTCAGTCTTCGTCGTGCTATCTTTGCTAGCGTGTCACCTTTGAATGGCAGAGATATGTATACCAGCTTTCTCTCCACCGTCGCCCTCCTAGGAACTTCCTGTTCTGTCTCCAACATCTTGTCGATTAATCTAGTTGGGAAACCATTTTCAGTGAATACTCTTCGGACCGTCTGCAGTTCAGCTTCAGGAGTATCTTCTGTACATATTCTTTTTGTCCTGGCAATCAGACATCTAATTAAGTTCCTCTTCACATTAAGAGGTACAAAACTGTGGAAGTTTATGTATTGCCCATTCCATGTGGCTTTTCTGTATACTGATCGCCGAATTGAGCCATGTTCTCGACGACTTAGTCGTACATCTAAAAAAGCTATTTCACTATTCAGCTCCATCTCTGTTGTGAATTTCACATTTGTCAAGATATATATATATGGTGAAGTAATGGCATGAGTATGAATCACTGAAACGAGCTTGTTCGCCAACTTGTGTTTTCTCAACTATTAATTAGACAAACTCATCACAATGTCTTTATCAATCAATTTCTGATCCCCACAAGTTTCAGGGGAAATTCTGTGTAAATCGACTTTAAATCCAATGTTCCTCTTCTTAATTAGGTCCGAAAATCAATTGATCTATGTGTACTGAACAAACTGACAGCCGTTCATGTTCACCGAGTCCCGCGGGTTTCGTAAAATTAAATATGAAATCCCTAACCAGAGTTACGTTCACCAAATCACACTTAGTACTATGTGGAAAACCAGCTACTACTAACTTTTCAAACAAAAAACTCAGATAATATAAAAAGAACTCTCACAATCGTATCGCAATTCTTCTAGTCTTACTGTCACGTTCATCCGTTATTTCTACGGACCTTTTGAAGCAAAGCTCTGTAAATTATTGGCAGCATCTCGTCCCTTTCATTCGAAATCCACTTGACTAAAAGTGTGAATCAACGGAATAGATTTTGCCAAACCTAGATTCTCAAGACACTGCAAGATTCGAGTACTCCGTTACATATTATCTTATCTCTTCTCCGTTCTCACTCATTTACCCGATTTGAATTTCGGCGCCATTCTTCTAGAATGTACATGCCCAAAATCTCTTCTGCTCTCTAACTGGCATGGATATTGAGTTGAAAAACACAAATTACTTTCGCGATTTAGTGAAACATTTTGAATGAAATTTTCCAATAGTTAATGACAACGTTGTCAGCCAATTACACCCCCGACCGCCAATGCTGTACCGCTAACCGTTGAAAAAGTTACAAGCGTAAAAATAACCACACGACGCATTGATTTTTCGCAAATTCCGCCAACTTCATTCGGTTTCGAGCCACTCGTCGATGATTCGTTCATTTTGCTTCGTTCACACTCATTTTTGATCTAAATTTAAGCATTCTAGTTGCATAATTCAACCACAAAAGTGCAAATAAGCTCTAGTCGATAGAGCCATTGTACAAACGAATTAGGACCAAGTGCACCGTGTTTCGCTCTACCGGTAGGCAGAAAGCGCGTTGGAAATGAGACTAGGTTGCAACGATTTCCAAGTGTCTGCCGTATTCGGTATCAACCATGCCACACATTTGTTCTACTCATTGGATTTCTAATTTAGAGAACCAAAGATGTTTTCCAGATTGGACGACAAATGTAATCGAGCAAAAATTGACCGGCGGGAATGGTCTAAGTTGAAGAAATACACGTTTGAAATCCCAGTTGCAAACATACGTAAGAGGTACAAACCCGTTTTCTTCCTTACGATTAATGAGTGGCAAATTTGATTCTAAAGCAAAATACATTCGAAAAAATATAGGCCGAATAAGTCAAACGATTACGATACGAAGTCTTACATTGGGGCTATGCAACCATTTAATCACATTGCTTACCGAATCCTCGGACCGGGCTATAAGGAACAGGTACACTGGGTAAAAGGTACGGTATTCGTGATTTCTTAAGGTTAGTAAAGAAGGTTTGCAATGTTACAAGAGACAATATTTTGCCTGTCACACGTGTGACGTTAACACAATGTGGTGAGTAAACGAGAAATCACTAGCGTAGTTGGGAGGTCTGACTGTCCAGTTGTCGGGAAGCAACGATGCGAAATGTGAAACAACGCAACGGAACTACTTTATAATAGTACATTCTAGGCAAATCGTTCAGGAAAGCAAATGCTTTCCACTTACCGAAATAGAAAATTGTCGAGCAATTATTTAGTTTCCCATTTCAAATTCATGCCTAGTCCAGAGAAGAAAAAACAACAATTGTGTTACGAAGTAGCAACCCGAAATTGGAGCACGCTGATGCAAGACTGATGAGTATACCAACTGAAACTGATTGTATTGCGTATTACCATGCGTATTATTTGAGATCCCATTTCCTCAGAGTAGCATTATGACTAAATCATTCGTTGTTGACTGGGACAAGTCAGGCCGACAAATCCCAATGCAATGAAACCGAGTTCGCCTGAGCTTCTTCTAAGTTGTGCATGTATGTGTTGCGCGCGTGCTCGTGTGTGCACGTATGTGTGGTCAGATTACGTATTCATCCGGTCCACGAAAACGGCACAATATGTTTATTTTAATTCTGTCTATGTGTCATCAAAAAAAGATGCCATTTTTTACCATTTTACTTATGACCAGTCAGTCGGGATTTCCTTGTTCACGAACTTCAAATGTCAGATGTTGTCAGAATCAAATAGCTCACCCGGATTGGTGAATCAAACAGATTTCGTGGAATGGTTTTTTTCATAATCGGAACCGATTGCCCGCCCTTCTCCGTCCCTCTAACTGTCGTACAGTAAAATGTCAATAAATCTGTCTCACGGTTCCAGGAGGTAAGTTTATTTCGATCTTCTTGGTCTTGACAAAGTGATCACTGCATATACCCCACGTGGGTGCATGGTTAAACGGTTAATGTCGTGACGTGTGGACGTGGAGGTCGCGGGTTCGAACCCTCCCACTGTCGGCCAACTTCCCCAGTTGGTAGGGCTCTGCTGGCCAAGTACACCTTGAAGAGTGATGTGCAACTGTTACTTCATCAATAAGGGGAGTGAAAAGATAAGAAAGTGAAGCAATTGATTTTCCAATGCCAATTTCCCGCTGAGCAGAATTTCAACGCGTTGTTCGAATAAATCAGGAATTCACAAAAGCAATGTCGCATGGACTTGGTCTTAAAACGCGGTCTTGCTTTTGTCCTGCAGCACAGTTAAGATCAAGTATTGGTGCAATTTAATACTCAGAATCATGCTCGAATGTAGATGACTAATCAGTAATAACGAAGTCTTGCTTATTCGACCAATCGGGGAATTGGTCAACACTACCAGTTCACTATTTCAATATTAATCGATTATGGGCTTCTGTACATAAGAAAAACAGGCTTTCTGACTGATCCGTCTAAAATTCGCGACCCGGAATTATCTATTTTGTAAAATCGTATTGTTTGTTTCCATTCAGGCACGATCAGTTAAGTTTGACTGTAATGCAAAATGACGGTTTCAGACAATGAGAAATTTCCTCCAAAATGTATTCCGTTGGTAAAGAAATAGCTACTCCGACAAATTTGGCATTTGGTAATAGTTGAACATGACAATTTTGACTAACTGATCATTGACTAAACTAATTGCATGAATGGACAAACGATCAGCCGGGAAATGAACCTCACGTGTGCAAACCCAGGATATTAGAACCATCCACCAGGTGTCCATGGGAACTAGTAATCTAATTTCCCTAATCGTAACGATGTAGACTTACTCAGAAGACCGATACATTTTCTACGCATATAATTACTAACCAGCAGGCATCCACATAGATACTGAACTACGTACTGGATTCGCCGTCGGAGAATATTGTTCATACGAGGATGACAAGAAAAAAAGCGAAACCATACAAAAGTTCTCACGTGCACTTTTCTTCACGGTAGTCGTATTACAAACCATTTGCATAAAAATCATTAGAGATTGTAGAAGCGAGTTGAGGCGGTTGACCTAAATGTGAGATAAACGACTTGTTGACCTGGACTCATGAGGATAAAAATTAGCAACTATGAATAGTAATGCTGATAAGCATACGTCAAGGTGGATAAAGAACAATTTCCAATTCATGATGCCCTCGTTAAACCCAGAGGGAATTGTGCATAGTCCCGAACTCGTATCACATTCTACTACTTACTGATTTCTACTCCAAGTGACCTGAGGTAATTGTAATGAGGATTTCAACCGAGGTAGTGAAGGAAGCTTATTACTAGGAAAAAGGCAGATATTTATTTGTTGGAAATCGTTTGAATTGAAGTAGCATCAAAATACAAGTTAGGTTGGACTAGAAATCAAAAGGTTTGCGTAGCACGCTCTCATTCCTCGGCGTCCAGCTGAATTAGTTCCACTATCCAAAAGAAAACTTGGAGTTGACACCTAGGCCATGATCTATAGGTTTGCAGACTGTTTTCGACGCAGCAGAAGATATCAAAAAGGAAAAGAAATCGGGCCCCACTGTGGTGTATTTGGTCAATAAGCCCATAGATCTCCACAGGGTTGCTATGTTTTCTGTGAGATATATTTGGTCGATATAAAGGTTGTTGACTAGGTAACAACAGGTTTTCTTATCGTTTAGTAGCCTTGCACTGTTTTTACCAGAGACGTTTGGTGCTGAAATGCATGGACGTTTCTTTCTTGAAACTGGATCTGTTTTCCTATTTAACGTCAGATTACAAATCCATGCTACTTGGTGACACATTTCACATGCGACGTACTGTTTTTTTGGTATTCATCGACCAAAAATTAAATATCTGTTCTAATCAAGGTCATGGTTAATAAAACAATCAAAGGCTACTGAACGACGGGAAGACCTCTAACAAGAGGTCCTTGAAGAAGATCTCGTATGCACGCAGATGTTGACCAAGTGATAAGCATCGTGGTCTTCCAAGCTGACTGTGTGACATCCGAAATTTGGCCCGTTCGGCACAACTCCCCGTTCTACAGCCTGTCACCGATCAATTTCCTCTTCAATAAATGTGATACGGTTAAGTTGTAATGTAAAAAACGATGTCTAGTACTCGTTATTACATTAATCGATTATCCACTAAAATGATGCCAGAAATTGCCAGTGGACCAGAGATAGTAATCCGATTTTTGATGATTAGGTTCAACCAACCGAAATCCACTTTAGGAATTTTCCTTCAGTCAAGTGTAACTCATCGTGAACCTCCAGTGGTCAGACGAGGAACCATTCCATTTTACACTTGTTTCATCAAACTAATTTGAAAAATATTTCAGTTGCAGTGTATATCCATCGAGTTCACACTGGCAGCAAATGCGGGGGGCGAACGGTCTCAACATAAAGCTTTTTCGAACGCTTAAAAAAAGAGTATTTAATAATACCTCCAGTTATGTCAGCAGTCCTGTCTTGTTCGTGCCGCAATTCTCTAACGAATCAGCATACATGTTACATGGATTATCCACAAAGCTCAATACCAACCACTACATGAAACCAGGTCAATCTAAAATCCGACAAAAACAGTGTGACGCACTGTCAGTAGCGCAAAACGCCTAAGTCGAATGACAAAATCAAAATAAGCTAAAATGGAAAATTGCAAGTCCATATGAACAATCGTAAGCTGTGAGTATAGCGGCAATGTTAATAACTAGACCAATGGCGAGGTGAATACAAATGGACATAATACTCTGTAAAAAAATGACAAGATCTATTAGTTATCCAATGATAAGTGACAGGCGACTGAACACTTGAAAAGGAGATCACAGGAATAAGAATATATCAGAAAAAAGCAGCACAAGGCATTTGAATTTTACCGTACACAATCCAATTCATCAACTGCAATGCGCGATGCAGCTAGAATATTCCTATTTCTACCCTGGATAACGTTAAAGGGGGTTAATAAAGGCACATTTCCTGCAGAAGGATGCGTGTATAATCGAGGCTCCATGCAAGTGATGTTCAACACCAACGGTATTTCGCAAATATAGTGGTGATGTCATGGTGACGAACTTGTGCAATCCTCTTTCGATTTCTTCTGCTTGAATTCAAAGATGAATCAAGAAAATGAATTAAGCTCCCTAATCCAAATCGATCCTAACCCCGATTTCCCTTCTGTGATTCGAGTCGTCGAGTTGAGCAGTGGCTTTGTATGCGGAAGAATTTCCCCAAATAGGACCTCTTGATACACTTGCGGATCATAGCGATTCGATCCACCCCATAGGCATAAAGACGGACAACACCTGTCGGTCTATCATGCCGCGTGTGTACTAATAAATCAAATCGGTAAACAACAGACTGACCTGTGAATGAAATGTGATTTGATAATAAACATCCAAATGATGTGCATTTCTGGCCAGATTTTTCTACCTATATCCGAATGCTCACGTGAAATGCAACGGGGACTATCGCCTCACACAAGTCTTAAAGGACTTAATCATGCCTCCTCCCACCCGCTTCCAGTAATCACTGTCAGTCTCTTCAAATCCGAATGACAATGGTCGAACAGTTAACATTGGAATGGTTCCTGGGTTCGAATCCCCTCGTCATCGGTCATTGCCCCACTAAGATGCTTGCAGTTGGTTCTAATTCCGGTACATGAAACCGCCTACATGAGCATGTAACAAAATAGGTTTTGAAAAAATACTATTATTATCGTTAATGTCATTACAATTAATACGAATAAACACCGAGTTTCGGTGAAATTGCACTTCATTGCTCTTTTGAATAAAACGTTTGATGGAAAGCAGCAAAGAAATGATCGGCTGACTAACTACAAACGTTGTTGTTCATCTTATTTTGTGCAACCCCATGTTTGCATATTTGTTCCTTTAATGACTTTTAAAAAAATAATTTAGATTTTGATATCTAACCAAAAACATGAGGCATTTCATCGCATACATCCAAGAAACGGTCTTTGTTCTGCCATTCGCCTGTCAGGTGTTAAAATGCAACAAACAATTCACTAACGGAGAACAAAATTTCCACTTGATCATAAATGTAAATCACTTCGGTTAAACAAAACTAGCGTTGATCATTTTGTGTTAGGAGTCACACGCAAAGCTTTTATCCCCGCGGGGGCATTCCCAAACCGGTTGACTCACGTGACCAAGATGGGCATCATCCAGTTCGTCTTACTTCCGGGAAATCGGCTTATGCATGCGTGCTGTAAGGTGAAGAGAAACAAAAGATCTTTCTTGTACAGGAAAATGGCAAATACCACATTAGGGAAATTTTTTCAAATAAATTATCTACCATTTCAAAACTAGCCCTGATTCAGTCTGAGACCGAATTTCCAAGGCTTACTACCCCGTTTTGTTGCCTGCTCTTCCGTTATCCAGGTGACTGCGTAAAGTGACTTTAACTCAAGTTTTATTACATATTTTACTAACGAAAAATTTGGAAAAATAGAACCAATTTAACATGGACAATTAATCCATGCCTTTGAGCCCTCTCTGGTGAAGTTTACAATAATCTGCCCGCTGACAAGGGCCTAAATTTTCACTTTAATTCAAATCAAATCAAGTCATTTCAAGTACAATCGATGCACCTGAAGTGGAAATCGGTAGAGCCAAATCAAATCAAGTTAATTATCCGTTATTTCCGGTTGACTGTCTATAATTAAACGAGCAGGACAAAGGATAAGACTGTCCGCCTAAGCGGAGGTACGACAAAGAAGAGCCTAGGTGTGACAATTGTTAAAGCAGCTAGTATTGATTTGCTAAACTGTTTAGAGATTTATCTTACGAAATCAAAATGTCTGAACAAGGGTATTTGCAAGCACATCCTTTGTTGATATCATTGCACCGTGCGAGCGGTGTTATAACCCTAATTTTCAGATCCGAAATTCGTTTTTGTTCAAACCAAGGAAACGAAAACCGAGGGCTATTGAAACCGGAATGTACGAATGCACATAGTAACGAATAGCAGAACAAATTATTCATAGAAATCTAAATTTACACGGTTAAAAACAGAATTTGCATATCTTGTGGAGTACGGACGTGATTTGTTTGTTCTAAATAAAGATAACGAGGTAAAACTATTCTTAGGTAATGGACAAAATAGTCTATTTTTAATGTCCTCGTTATTATTCGCCAGCGAAAGGAACTGGTCAACGGGAAACACGCTGATAGCTACGGCGGGGTGGGGTGTGACATCACTGTGTTCAGTAATATTCAGCAATAAGGACTGAATTCGTTCGAACCATCTTGCCGGTAGTTAGGACTTTCATTCGATTCGTCGTATCAATGAAAACCAACATTATCCATGTACGTACAATCACTGAAATCTAACAAAAACCGCCTCACCAATATGTGAAAAGAATAAAATTTAAGGATGGAGATTGATTGGCTGAAAACTCTTACGGATTGGTTTTGATGAATGTAAACTTATCCTTACCGGAGGGGGTAGAGTAAATACGATTGGAAAAAATAGTCACTAAAAGCATTTCGGGATAGGGTTTTCAGAGCCCGCGGCAGATATTAGCGATAGTCATAGAGACAGCTTTTGCACAAAAACAAGCTATTATTGACTTCACTCTATCAAAGGTAGTTTTGAATAAATCGCCTCATACGGATGTTACATTATACAAGACTATCGTGAATCTATGCGCAAATCACGCACAATTTTGCAATCATTTACACATACAGGTTAACCAATCGGAATTATGGGATCCAGGCACGAGGGGACTAAACATTTCCCGATTTTCATTGATTCCGAGACTTTTCAGCACAAATGTGTGTCTAATTGATAAAGTTTTCTATTCCAGCCATGATGTACCGAGGACGGGGTCAGTTTTCATAAATGACGAGCGATATATTTAGTCTGCCGGACTATGGCAGAACGTGTTTGGGGACTCGTATCGAACTCATTTGTGAAAAGTTGTTCATAATCTTGCCTACTTATTTAGAACGAAAATGGCATCAAAATAACCAAATACCTGAAAATCGAGTGACGTCTACAGGATGCACTATTCGGCCAACTTTGTGCACCTCTTTAGAACGTAACCCTGGCCCGGCAGATTGGTAATACAAGCGTGATGTATTACGAGATCATACTATACGACTGGAGATTAAGCTTCACTACTGTTCTTGACCTCTGTCCTTTGATTAAACCGCCGACCGTCTCCGCATTGTACCTCTTATGCTATGACTATTATTGTTGGTTGCTCATTGATCACTCGTTTGCGCGCATCGTTCCCACAACCACATAAGCCTAAGGTGGAATGCAGGCTTATGACATGGCCGGTTTTATCTGTTATCGGGTTGTGAATCTGATTACTTAAACTTTAAAATTTACCCCGCTCGTGGACGGGAGAGGGGGAGAGACAGAAAGTATAACGATATTCGGTGTTTTGCCAACAAATCGGTAGCAAATGTGTTCCAAATAAAATCAACCTTTTCGGGCTGCATTACAATTTAAAGATTTTTTGCTTAAAATGCATGCCCATCGGATATGTGAAACGATCTGTTCGTATAGGTAGCAGTAACAAACAAAATCCTGGAACCTGGAAGTTGGGCAAAAATCCTATTTTGGCATCGTGCTACATGTGCCAGACATTTGGATAACGAACGACCAGAAGAATGAAACTGAAAAATATCTTTAATCTGTCTGATACTATAGCGTGCATCCTGCATACACTGATTGTGTAAATATGATGCTGGCTAATACTTTTCGACATGTGATAGCATTTTCTGTCTCCGCTCTTCTCACTTCAGTCTGACAAACCCTTCGAAGATCGTTGTCTCCGTCCTGGCTGCAATGCACTTCAAGTGCAAACCAAAGTCAAGGTCAAAATAAGGGCACAAAAATTGATTGAAATAGTTGAGACCACATTCAAACAGTTGGATTAATTCAGCTCACACTTGCCTCACACTTGCCTCCCAGGGAAGAAAAATCCAATGGGGAAGAATAAGAAAACCGACCGATTACGCCATTTTTCAATAATGGTTAGAATATGCCAGACTTTCGCTCGCTCATCGTTTTTTCTCTCTCTCTCTCTGTCTATGTACCTTTCTGCCTGCCTGTCTGTTTGTATGTATGTATGTATGTTTGTCGCCCGCACGGGCTGGTCCCCGGATCAATCCATGTCTAGTTGTTATTTACGAACTCAGGACTCGAGCCCTAAGTTTCCAACGCTCTTAAGGAATAAGACAGAAGGAAAACTTAGGAGCTATATTGCTGATATCTTTTGTTAGTCAACCGGTGGTATGAATCAATTCAGGATAGGATTGCAGCTCATTAAAACGAATCGGATTGAATTAGCAACCGATAGCAGCAGGATTTGGACCTGAAACTTTCATATCCAAGCTGTGCAACCTTGACAATTTGATTACTCGACCAGTGTCGGCTATCGAAGCTACTCGTCATGTGATGTCATTGATCTGCTCACGGGTGTACAGGTGTTTCATCCTCGTTAGAATTCATCAGTGGTCTATATCCATCGCCAGTAATGGCTAAGGCAATGGACTCGAAACTTTTCGTCTAGGGCTCTAGTCCCAGTTTGGGTCCAATGGAAAGCTGTAGTATATGATTCCTACAGGGATGAAACAAGTGTAAAGCGCTTCCATAGTTGATTACTGGTGTGCTGAGCGTTAGTATCACATAATGAATAGTGTCAAGAACTTGACCACCGACGATACCGTCTTCAGTATGGTTACTTTCTTACATCCAATCAAATACGGAAAACGATTCAAAACCAAGTTCGACATGAACATCAGCACGTGACGAAAACGTATGAAAATACTATCAAAAAGAGAAAGTAAGGATTGAAGAAAGGGAGGCAGAACAAGACAAATGGAAAGCAACTGACAAACTCGGTCATAAGTGAGATCAAACGTTGGGATTTTGTTCCGAAGTTCTAATTTGACACTGAAAAATTGCATGGCATACAAATATGTTTACCTATGCGTAAATACACAAACACGCACACACATACACACACATCACAATTAGCTCCGGAAAAAGCTCTAGAACAGAAGTGCAGGCAGGGACATTATTCAGCGGCACGTCCCAGACTGTGAGACAAAAGGTTGTTTGCTTTCTTCAGCCTGTCTATCATAGAAAGTCGAAAAAGGGAAGCAATTTTGTAACTGAAACGTGATGCTTCTTTGCACACGCCGAAAACTCTGATAGGTTGCGTACATCGGCGAAACGGGTGCAGGGTAATTCCACGGAGACAGCAAGCAGAAGACAATACAGAAACCAGTTGTAGATCCTAGGTACCAATATCGTGTACTCAAAATGCAACAGTGAGGCAATTGTTGCGCATTGAAATTCGGTTCACAGGGGAAAAAATATTAGCACCAACGTGAAATTTCCCACTAATCATCGCTTTAAGTATCGTCAGTCAATTAGGGATTAGAAGTCAGGAAAGCAAGAGAATTGGCATTGAAACTTATCCCGTTAAATGAAGTTCACTAAAATACTCACTACCTCGTTAGACATTCTTACCGGCGTCATTTTCGCGCTGTGTTTGTGGAAATGATGGGAAAATGGTAGGAGATAATGACAGAAACAAGTTGTGCTGATTATTTAGAAAAGTCAATAGACTAGGCCACTAAATCGGACATAAGTGCGAAACTGAGTAAATGTCACTTTGTTATCCCGGTCACTGAATGCCCGGCGGATTTAGGATTCACGCGCCCAGTAAAACTCAGATAACAACAAATGCAACAGTACAACGACTCTGCACTATAAGTGAGCTGAACAGACTAGGGAGACTGCCTAAAAGGCCAGAAGAGTGTATCCAGGCTAAAGCTCGCTCTTATTTGTGCGATAGCGAACGTGTTCCGATCACAATTAATGGCTGCATTTACATATTTTAGAAGGATTATTATGCACAGACATGACCAGCTTCACTAAAAAAGGACATGTCTTGTTTGGAACATGTTCACCGTTTAACGATGCAAATTTCGGACGTCCAAAACCGGAAGACCCATCACGATCGAGTGCAGTTCATGGAGTTATTCACTGGGAAGGTATTGCTTGAAAAATCGATATTATCAGAACACATTGGACTTGAAAACGTCTAACCGGGTTGCAAGTTAAAGGAATGCATGTGAATTTACCGAACAGACAACAATGAACGATAAATAGGAAATTGTGCAAGGATCGAGGAGCGCAAGAATTTTGTGATCAGATCTTTCAATAATAAGGTTGTCAGCTAGTCAATAGGGTGGACTGAGACGTCAGTTGTTGTAGAGGTGGCAACGCGTTTCTAAAAGATATTCAATGAAACACGGGTCGAGTAATTGCCTGGAAGAGAATGCTAACACTTAGTGTGCATATGGTAAGCAGTATATGGATAATATTGTGTGGTACAAACTTAGTATTTTCAATCTTATGCGGTCTCTGTATAGGCAACAGAATGCTCGTATAATGATCGCCTCTCGCAAGGAGGATGAGGGTGAATTCTTTTTATCATTCTATTCCCCAGAATTTGGGCAACCGAAATAGATCAAGAATATTGTGAAGAATGCAACACTTGCAGATGTGGATGCCAGGTTCTGTGTACACAATCGAAACAAATTCTGAGCTCCTACTTGGCACTTGCAATTGTTTCATTTCTGTACAAACTGAACCCCCCACCCAGTTGCGAAGTGGGGAAAGAAGACCAATAAAACGGGTTGTTAACGTCTCGTACTACTCTTTTCCACCTCGTACGCAAAGTAATCTGAAAACTGTGCAATATTCAGTTATAAATTGCAGTGAAGGGGTATGCAGATTAAATTACGCACGGTGAACAATTCACGTCAACCTCATGGCAAAAACGGAACATGCATTAATAGCTTTTGGGTACAAAATGGTCGGTTACACAATCGGATTACTAGTGCTTCACTGAAGCCCAGAATTTTCTGGTCGGTATTGTGTAATACGTGTTTAAAACATGGAATGAGGTCAGCTGTGTGCTTCGCGGTTATCAACCGTTTGTCGATCGATGACCCCAGGTCACGATCAGGGTAATTATTCACTGTGTTTTGTGACATCAACTTGGTCAACCATTTGGGGGCAGGGGTCGATCGCTGTGAGGTAACGGACAGTAACCGTGCAAATCAGTGATGAATAGGTGCAACATCATGTGGTGAAGTTCAACAAACCGTTCAGAGCCTGCCCGGTAGCGTAAAGGCTAAGGCGTTCAACTCAAAATCGTTCGTCCCGGATTCGCGTTCCAGTTCGGGCGCGGTGGATATGCAATGCTGATGATTCCTAACAAGGATGAAACAGCTGTACAGTGCTTCGATGGTTTCTTTATGGTGAGTTGGGCGATGATATCACATGGTGAATTATTTCATGTAAACATTTGGGAATATGTTCTGACATCCGGTGTGAATGTTTTCGGTCTGTTCTGGTGATGTAAATGTCACGACAACTGCAGACGAACTGGTACACGAGGTGTGAGGCAAAGTGTGACATCGGACTAGATCCACGTTGGTTCAAGATGATCGTTTTGCATGGTTGTCAAGAGTTGAAATTCTGCAATAGGGAATGTGCGATTTATGGCTGAATCGCATTTGTAACGCACGCGAACAATTGATAATATGGTCTCTCTTCAAGATCAGTCTGATGTATGCGGCTTTCTTCATTGCTTTATAAGTTGGGTCATCCCTCGGATTTTGTCGATTATGGACGTCAATGAATGTTTCCGTTTAATCATTACGACTGGGGGTTGAACGGAGAAAGCTTCCTTCTTCCGGGAGTTCGTCTGGTGTGCGAAAATTCCTGGCACGAATATGAAGAGTCATTATTGAGCCGGGGTTGTATGCATTCGGAGTAAAACTTGCGAAATGCAAGCAGTGACCACTCCACGTTGGTTTTCTGTGGACGAAGAGTTGTATGGTCCCGTCGATCGTCTCATAGGTTTCATCCCTGTAAAATCAAAGTAGCCGCTGATCCTACTAGAACCACATTTGAATCGTTAGGAAAGTGAATAAATGACGAACCCATTTAAGAATCGCATGTTGATTCATGTGAGGATTTTCGTTGGTCAGGCAAGGCTAACCTTCCGAGAGGGGACTCAAGGCCCGAAAGTTTTGGTTTTTCNTGCAGACGAACTGGTACACGAGGTGTGAGGCAAAGTGTGATATCGGACTAGATCCACGTTGGTTCAAGATGATCGTTTTGCATGGTTGTCAAGAGTTGAAATTCTGCAATAGGGAATGTGCGATTTATGGCTGAATCGCATTTGTAACGCACGCGAACCATTGATAATATGGTTTCTCTTCAAGGTCAGTCTGATGTATGCGGCTTTCTTCATTGCTTTATAAGTTGGGTCATCCCTCGGGTTTTGTCGATGATGGACGTCAATGAATGTTTCCGTTTAATCATTATGACTGGGGGTTGAACGGAGAAAGCTTCCTTCTTCCGGGAGTTCGTCTGGTGTGCGAAAATTCCTGGCACGAATATGAAGAGTCATTATTGAGCCGGGGTTGTATGCATTCGGAGTAAAACTTGCGAAATGCAAGCAGTGACCACTCCACGTTGGTTTTCTGTGGACGAAGAGTTGTATGGTCCCGTCGATCGTCTCATAGGTTTCATCCCTGTAAAATCAAAGTAGCCGCTGATCCTACTAGAACCACATTTGAATCGTTAGGAAAGTGAATAAATGACGAACCCATTTAAGAATCGCATGTTGATTCATGTGAGGATTTTCGTTGGTCAGGCAAGGCTAACCTTCCGAGAGGGGACTCAAGGCCCGAAAGTTTTGGTTTTTCTTCTCAGTGGCATATTTCCTATAGGGATGGGTGAACAAAATTGTCCCGGAAGCACACGACCGGTTTGGCTGTTATTGATGTTCTTCAGGGGGAATTTTGTTCATCCATCCGTATGCGAAATCTAACCGTTAGCCTCCTTTTCCCATGGGACTAAAAGATTGCGGTGAGCGGAATTAAAGAGTTTCAAAAGGTTGACAAATTACGTAGAATCATTAAAAATTATAATACCATCAACAAGTTTAATCTAAAACCAGTTTGGATTTATAATCATTAAACTTCATCGTTATCACGGGTAAAAATACGAAACTTGTAGTATTGGGCCCATTGTCACAACGCCGATTCGTCTGCTTATGGTACTTTCGAAATCTAATCAAATTTTTTGAAATAATAAGTTCTCGTAAATAGACAACGGGAATGGGTGGTGAAATGTTTGATGAATAGATAAAAATTCACACAAAAAATCAACAGTTGCATGAGGAGGCACAGTAGTGAAAAAAAATGAATCCACATCGATGGGAAACATATTATGGAAAGCCAAGGAAATATGCTCGTATATGCTTGCAAGTTCCAAGGTCTTTTTACAATGAGGCGATAGGAATTTTCGAATGGGATCTAAAATTTTAATAAACGGCCTCCCATATTTGTATAGTATTGGTCGTAACGCGACTGCAGATTTGGTGAATTTTGGTGACCATCTCATGTATGATGTTTCGGTTTCCATTGGTCTGAGACGTTTAAACTGGGCCTCGGAAATGTAGCCATTTGACAATAAGATCTGCGATTCACGGGAGATTGAAATGATTGTTGTCTGATGTTTTGTCCGTCTTGAGTTTCCATTCTTTTTTCGTCTATCTTTTGCTTTCTTTTTATTAATGAAATAACAATGTACATCATACCTCAGGAAGAGGCGCGCGGCCAACACATGGATGCCAAGTGGGAAAGTTGTCCGGTGGTAAGAGGACTCAAACCCGCGACCTTCGCGTCCAAACATCACGACCTTATCCGTTTGACCACCGCCAACCGCCGTTCATTCTTGTTTAACAGTAGTTGATTCATTTTGATTCGGACGCACCTTTGGTCATTACACCTGCATTATAGACTTTGTCAGATTTCAGAATTTTCACCTCAGTCACTTGCTTCATTGCCTGATGGTGTTTTGAAGTCAGACTACCCCCGCTTTCGCATTGGCGCGGCCAAGCACGAGTGCGAGATATTCACTAGTTTTGCTCGTAAACATCCTTCATTGTCAGATAAAGTTGACGTGAGGTCTTTCAGCTGATCGTAAAACTTTTGGAATTGACATTTTTTCCGCAATTGCTCCATCGCCTTCGGAAAACTCTTGAAGTTCCAACTTGGAGACAGAATATCAAGTTCAGTTTGACGAAATGAAACAAAAGTTAGTTTGTTTACTTGTTCCGCCTTAGAAGTCAGCATGATAAATGACTGGCGTAGTGAGCCTTTCAATTTTTACCGGAGTTCTGTTTTACTTTTCTTGATAATTGCTTGTGAGAAGTGTAAACATTTAACGTGGCAAACCAAATTTAGTTCCCATAAGTGTAGGGAAAATCTCCGTTGCGTTTCAACTATAAGCGCCTCAGCCAGCATCAACATTTATACTAACATACCAACTTGAAACCTGCTCATGGCCTCTTACAGATGGCCTTGGAGTCTGGTTGTTTGTGTCACAACTAGTGTGATCGATTCCCGTTCGATTCGAGTGCGTTACAGTACGATAGGCGGTTTTCCGTATGCGTGGAAATCTCGACTTAGTGTATTTCTCACTGACAAATCACGACAACTATTTGTAGCAATTGTAGCGCAGTTGGGTCCAATAGTGACCAGTTTGCAATACCTTCAGCTGATCGTGCTCTTAGGACTGACGGCCCTGTCCAGTCACCCACTGAAACGGGAATAGTTGTAGGCAAACAAAGTTGGTAGAATATGATCCACAAATGTCACTCAGTCACGAGCGGTAAACACGTATTTTTGAACCTTTTGGTTGCTTTGCGAGTACGGATTGGTTGAAGACTGGGATCTTCTTGATCCCATTTATGTCTTTGTGCATGCACGTGTAAAGATACACGGGAAAATAACGAATTTCAACATCGATCATCCTGCGATCGAGAAATTAGCGGACTAAATGACGTAAGGAGTGTGTTGAAATATCGATGCGCCATGTGTTGATTTTCTTTATTATAAGTGAAATAATGTTAACAACAGCGTTGTTCATAGATGTAATTCGCCAATGTTTCGACTACCGTGAGTAGTCTCTCTCTCTCTGGGCAAGTTTTATAACCAAATAACTGAAGGGACGTTCACAGGCGAACAGATTTTTAGTTGCCTGTGTGTGTGAATGTGTGTACTTTGAACTGTGGGTCGGGCGAGAGAACAGTTGTCCTTCACGTCAGCGTCCCCGTGGTGGTGGGGTCAACTAGCGGGGTTAACATTGGAATGTTTGTTTCTCAAAGATGTGAGGGCTATCCATATCTCCGAAATCTCTGCCCGTCGTTCCGATTGATGTATGTCGAGTAGGTGCTTATCGCCAGAGCCTCGATATATTTACGTTCAGTGCAGGTTCTCATCCGGCACAGTTCCAAATACACAAATCCACACGCACACACACATACACACACACAGACAACTGAACATCCTTTGCCTTGAGAAAAACCACCTACGGAAGTGGAAACGTGGGCGAATTAGAGGACCAGGTGGTTGAACACTGTTACATTTTTAGTTGGCAAATTATTAAATGGCTGAACTCCCACATGCATTGTCAATAGCAGGAGTTCAGTTTTGCCCTAGTTTGTTATACAGCGATCGTACACCAATTTGCATACATCTTGGAACAAGTTTCCATTTTGAAAGCAACTACCCGTCTGATTGCACTCACTTTGGAGTCGACATATGTTAGGCATGACTAGATAGTCCTTCCAACTCTCGCCCACAAGCATAATGGGCAACAAGGCATCAACTATGCACCAGAGGCGGCCGGTGGTCAAGCGCTTCAAGTCGTGGTATTTGGACTTAAGTTTCTCGGGTTCGACTCCTCCCACGGTTGGTCATTTCCCCGTCCGGCAAGCTCTTACTGCCAACGGTTGCTTTCAAGGGATCTAATACCTCCGCTGGTCGGAGAAAAAGGAAATTATAACAATACTACTATTAACACCGGTACTGCCATTATTATTAATTCATCGAAACACGTAGCATAATAATCTTTGGATTATAGGTGACAGACCATGATATTACAGTAGCCACGGACTAAGTTTTGATTAGGAACGAGGAAAATCGAATAGCTGAGGAGAATATGTCTAGTTAGTATGGAACTAAGGTGGAGAATGATTTATATTTTGGTGATGAATTGAAACACTTATGATGGATCAATGCTGATATGACGTTATTCAAGCTAAAAGACCAAACGTCATTTCAGGTGCCATGTTAAAAATGCAATCTATGTGAACTCAGTTATTCTGTAGACCATAGGTCATTCAGTTCGGTACCTCTACACTACAGACCAAAAACCACATAACAGTGTTTTCAGGGGGTTTCGAAGACTGTCACTGATCGCCACTCAGGTAATTGATTTTCAAGCGACTCCGAACTCTCATTTTGGGGTTCGGTTTATACCGGACCTCACCCTGAACAGGCATGAAACGTTTCCGATATAAATTACAGTTTGAACGATTGTATTTTGCATAGAAAAGTAATATCGTATTTCAGTCAGAATTTCATGAAAACCTGTAGGCAAAACAGGCCTTTTGTACCCCTTATCTCGAAAAGTCAATTGAAACTGTGCTGATTTAGCAATCATTTCGATATAGCTATCCATAATGCTGAAATTTGCTTTCCTGACATACCTACCAACGGGGACTTCCTGTGTTCAAGACTCGCTGTTCAAACCACAACAATTTGCATTCATGGCAAACCTGTCGTCAAAATTCTTGCCCCACATTTCTGCGGTCTTTATGGCACAAATCAATTCGACATGGATATTGAAATTGATCGCTGTATTCACCGAATCTAACATCAATCTAGTCACGTTGCCAACTGACGTAGTTCCAGAGTCAGCTGATTTGGTTTTGTATTTCTTATTGTACACCCCAAACAACTAGCGATTTCCGTTATAAGGTCACAAATGGTATGATCTGATATCGGGTGTCTAATTGTTGTCCGACTCCATCTTTAAATCCCTATTGTTCTTTTCAACTAATCGTATCGAATCGAACGAAGTCCGCCCGAAACGAAATCTCATCTATTATTGAGAAGTAAACTGCAAATGTTGGTTTACCAAAACCCAGATAATCAGGTGCCTGATTCGACTAATAACAAATCATTGACCTTGTATCTCTTTTTCTTTCGGGTTATCGATTTGAACTGATCACTGACCAGTGGTATCGAACAAGGAGTTTTGATGACAGATTAATTTCTCCTAGTCAAAATTTTTTGTCCACTTTCCACATTGTGTTCTTAATTTCTTTTTGTTGGGTATCATATGAAGCATGAAATTACCTTAGGCACGCTATTCACCATCTTTCAAGGATAAAACTCTAAGACCCTGGAGATCACCATTTGTCCTTGCACAAACTGTCGTGCTTTGACTTATTCCTGTATACCATTGGAGTAAACGATCAGTGTTTGAAGATCACGTGATCAATGCTACCAACATGATTGAGGAGATTTTAGTTTATCATTGTCATCAAATCCTCATCATGGTCCAAAGAGGTCACATGCGTAACTCATGAATACAATCTGCCGTATTACCGCTTGCTCCTCTTCTTCTTCCAATCAAAGTATTTTAATAATAATTTTTATCAATTATAATTTTTCCAGTTCAAGAAAAATATGCATAACTTCAAGCGAACTTCTGCAAAGTCCTTCGAACAAGTTTCGAAGTTAGATGGAGCCACCAATGTTCACACGACCGGAATATGACATCAATCCAGCACATATTCTGGTTTCTGTTTTGTCGACATCTGCTAATTTGCGTGATTTAACCCCTGAACTGAAAGAACGTACAAAATCTTCATTTTGAGTTACAACTGCTTCAATGGAATTTGGAAAGTTATGAATTTCTTAGTTTACGATTATTCGATAATCACCTATCACAGCTGATAAATGAACTAAATCGCCAGTGTAATATATACTATTGCGTTAATTTGTGTGCAAAGATGTTGAGTATTGCCACACCATGTCAGTTGTACAGGCCAAAGATTAGTACAACTGCAGCCACTTCGACCGAAATTCCGAGCCTAAAAGCAGCATGACAAGGTTAAGCATTGGTAGTTTAACAAATTAGTCAGCGGACTTCTCGACCAACCAAGGCCGACCACGAAAAATCGATACGAGAGGTTTGTTTTTGTTTACTAAACTCGACTGCTTTTTTTCCTATTACCACTGAGAGCGGACATTACCGATTTGGACATCGGACCGACGAACGACCCGCAACCCGGATAGCAGAAAGGACATTTGATGATTTTGCAACCCAGCTGGTCTCACCAATTTAAATGTGGCGAAAACTTGCATGTTTCCCCTGTCATCTCATGCACTTTAACGGGCAACAGTCTCAAACCTTAATGATATATTGCCTCTGCAGGCATTTCCCGAATGGAAATAAACTTTGCGATTTGCCCGTAACCAAAATTTTGGCCCGCAGTGTAGTTCCATGCGACGACATTTTGTTCCTCGAGACCGGGAAAACCTTGTCCATATGGTCGGAAACAGTGTCTTTTCATATTTGCCGAACACAAAGCTAGTGCATTTGTACCGTTCATATTTCTGTCCATTACATTAGTTTTACCGCCAAATGTGTTGTTTCGTGTTCACATTTATGCAAAACAAGTAATGCTTGTTTTTTAGGCTGTCATCACATTGTGACAGGTGTCTGTCCACGGCGATGATTTGTCGTGTTTTCAAACCAGCACGTTAGCCAGAAGCTCATGATACACTGGTTTTTACGACCCCGTATTGCTCGTGCACCCAATATTTGCTTGTTTGTCTGTTTGTTTGTTTGTCTGTCTGTCTGTCTGTCTGTCTGTCTGATTGTTTATTTCTCACGGATACTGCACTGTCTCATTCTATCTATCACATAATAGTAGTCTCGGATGAGGCCGGTATTAATTCAGAGCTTTTAGCCACGATTTTCAGGTCCACTAAGTGCTCACCGTAGGCACGTATACGGAGCGCATCAACATCCACAAGTTATCGAATTTTAGCTTGAGTGAACGCAATCGTAACATAATAAAACGGGAAAATTATCGCATTAGAATTGCGGGACGTCAACTCTGGACTTCCTTAGTCATAGGGCGATTTGTCACAAATCCATCAGTAGGTCTGACCAAGATGTGGGGTAAGATCTAATGCATGACTGGTAGATGTCTGTTCAAAAGAACCGGTTCCACATGCACTGTCCAAAACCGAAATCCGAACAGTGTACTTCTATCCTGGCTACTAATTCGGATTACGGTAGTCATAAGGTGTCTCCTACGAATCATCCTTTGTAAATCGCTTTCGACAAAAGATCAGATGAGATTCATCCAAGGCGTTAACGTAAATGGGAACAGCAAATCAAAAATTTGTGCGTTTTCAATATATTTTTTCAAAACTGTTCTGTTTGCGGATAATTACTGAAAAGGGTATCTAATGTGCGATCAGGGACTCGAGCAACTGAATTACCGCAGGATGCATAAAAGCCGTAATTGGAGTATAAAATAACTTCTCCAGCCCCAGGGGGTCGTTAAGCTTGGCGCCAGTATAGCAAATGTCTGAGCACCAGCAGAGATCAGTTGATCAGGCCAACGCACTGATACTGCGGTTCGATCGATTTATTTGACAATAGAATTAATGAGTGTTGGGATGCAAATGCAACACAACGCCTAAGCTTCCCTATTCAATTCACTTAGCTACATTCAGTGTTAGAACATTGGACCAAATAAGGGCGTCAAGCTGTTCTGGTGAGAACTTTTAAATAAATTTTAATGCGACATCTGAGAAAAGAGTATGCAAGACACATCTTCCGCAGCCACTTCCTACTGCCCAGATATAACTTGTGTTTTTTGATTCAGTCATCGCGCGTCGAGTGCTCCGGTTCCGAGGGATTATTATCATGTCGGGGTTGGGATGGTTCTGAGCACGATATCCAAGCGCGCACTACTAGGCTGGATACTAGTCAGCGGTCAATTGTGTACAGTTGCCAGTTCGCCGCGTTAGTGTACGTGTCTACTGTTTGCGGATCTTCTGAAACCAAATTTTAGTCCTACAAAGAATTAACTCACCCGGTTCGATAAGTGCAATCCATGAACGTTTTGCTCGTTATGGGTGATGTTATTTCGCTAACAGGCTATTTAGCAAAGACAGCCATAATGACAACAGTGCTCGTCTCATTTCTGTTTGTTCTGCTCACGAACCGTATCTAGCTCAGTCCCGTACGGTTGTATAAACCGTAACATTGCACCCATAATGGGCTAGTGTTACTTGCTACCCCCAAAACACCATCTGCTCAAACAGAAGAAAGAACGAGGAATAGTGACGATCGAGTGTAAAGTAGAAAATTGAAGAACTGTACAGGAGATGGAAGGTTTCAAATGCAAGAATATCAATGACTGCGGCAGTGAACCATATTACCTAGTGTCTCCAACCATTGATTCGGAGGACTTCGTGGACTTCAACCCAGAAGTGTGACTGCATCGACACGAGCCAACGGATATCACACCGACGCTGCAGATGCTTCAAGTTACCTAAAACCAATCAAGTCTTCTGCTTCCGAAATATCTTTTTATCCGAAGTGTGATCACACGGTAAGGCATAGCTACGCGAGTAAACAAATCTGTCCATCTAAAGTAGTTGTTCTCCTAAAAGAAGAAGGTTCAGTTCTGAACCAATCCAGTCTTGCAACAGCATTTTGCAGAACACATCTTAAACAAACAAACAGCAAAGTTCATGCGATCGGGAAAACTTGCAAATTATTGGGTCTTTACTCAGCAGCACAACATTGTTCGCATATTCTAGGTCACATAGGTTCCTATCTAAGTAAATGCCAATGCCACTATTCTCACATGAAAATAGGACTATCTACACACTCATCTCAATGACAAAGTTAAAAAGGAAAGGTCGGAGGGGTCAATCTTGAAGAACTTCAATTCTCCTGATGAACTCAGGTAAAAGGTCATCGTAAGTACGAATTCGGATTTGGCTGTTCGAATGCAGAGATTTGGTGAGTGAATTGAATTTCTCTGTCACACTCATCAATGAAGACCAGCACCGAACAACTCTACGATCGACCGAATCGAACGCCGCTTTCAAATCAAGAAAGACAGAAATAGTGGGTCTACTGAACAAATGCCTGTGTTCTAAGACCTGTCTCACAAAGTGAAACTTCAGTTATTACAACTCGGACCGGGACGGAAACGAGTTTGGTGCTTACTCGTGCACCTTTCTTCAGCACCAGATAATCGGGGTGAGGTAAGGCCCACGAGTTACTTAAACGCTACAATCACAAATCTAAGATTCCCGTGATTTCCACTTGACGGCCTATCGGCTAGCCTGTAAATCGGGTACAATTGCCAATTCACACTAGTCCTTGGGAATGTGTTCCCGTGTCTATATTGACCCCAGGAATTTCTTTATTTATTATATTTAGAGTGCAACTGAAAATGGACGGAGGTAACCAATTTGGTCTGACAAACGATTGGTTTCTGCGCACAACGCACAGTTTGTATGTTTCAATAGAATCCCAATTGACGAAATGCGTTGACTGAACTGATACCATATTTGTTTTTATTATTGTAAATAAAGTGGCCCACAGGTGGCCCAAATTTTTATGACAAAACGAAACAGGTTAGCATCCCCAGACATTGCTCGACCGTGCATGTTGTTCTTTTCCGAGCTACATTTACGCGAAATGCACGTTCTGACTAAGTAAGTTATCTCGATCTGGTTTGACAGTGTGTTGTACCCTTTTCCCTTATTTATTTTGCACCTCCCTTGGGGGGTAGATTGCTCCGAATGCTCTGAGTACCATTTCAAACTGTATCGCTCAGTCAAACGAGTCGTGGCCTATAACTGAATTCTCGCCGTGCTAATCCTGTTTGCTAATGGAGTGGCTTCCGTATGTTACGGAAAGCTTTTGATAAAGTCGTTCGTCGTTCTTTGAATAGCCATTTCTAACAGGCTTGTGCCATTGTGTCGAATACCTACTCCCTCCCTACTACGGTTACATCCACCTTCACACATCGTCTGCACAAATAGTTTGCAAACTACGTACTGTTTCCATCTTGGTTTAGTATGCTAACAAGACGAGTATGATTGACTCTGTTCTTCTTCCTCTCCTTTCACTCGCTCCCTAGGATTGATGTAAAGCCACAGGATTTTCTTCTACAATCAACCACCGACTTTCCGTGGGATTCCCCGGGAAAGGGTATGCACACACTGTGCTCATCACTTTGGAGATCAATTTACTTATTGTATTTTTTCCGTGCATAGCACACGACCGCTTGACACCGAACGTTACAGTTTGGAATCCCATTCACACAGAGCAATTGTACACTAGTTTCGCTAAGCAAATTGCAGTAGTCTGGATAACGTTGTACATTTCAGAAAGTGCCCTCTCAAAATTTGCTAACAGCATCTGAGGCAGGCTCATATAGATGATTGTCTCCACCGCATTTCAGAACAAGCGATGCTAAGTAATTGGCAATAATAATGAAAACCATGTTCCGGGATTCTAAATCGTTAGATTGATTTAATTGAAATTCATACAGATAGCAGAATTCTAACCGTCTGTTCGATCTTCAGAGATACGAATAGGCACTGTGCACCGGCTTTTTATTACGCATCGGACATCGGTTTCAAGATGAGCCAAATAGAATTTTTGTTTCCTTGCATCCGCGTACATACTACTCAACATACTACTCAAACCCGAAATCCATACGTTCGGGGCTTGTGTCCTCATTCCTAGGATAATTTTGCCTAATTGACAAAAACTCGCGAACAATCATCATGTGATCTGCGAGTGGGCCTACCATTTATGCAAGCCCCTAATAATTCAAATGAGATTCTAATCCCAATCTACAGACAGCAGTTTGCGCCTGTTGACCTCTTTATTCCGTTGTTTACCTGCTTCGAGAAAATGAACTACGACGTGCACATAAAGCTGTTTGTTTATATATGGTATCCTAGTTACCGTGGTGACGTGCACAAAATATCCATTGATGAGTTCCATTACTATTCATAAAGATTATCTATCTATGACAACACATACCAGGAGTTCATCTGCCAATAAGTTGCGTGACTACTAGAAATGTCAAGCGACTCTTTGTCCAACAACATCTTCTGTGGGAAACAAGATAGAAAGACATGAGTCGTCAAAGAATGTGAACCGGTCAGTTATCTATCGACCTATCAAATACCCATTATTATCAATTTACATTCACTTTTCTGTATATCTATCCAACTATCGATAAATCTATCCAGCTATCAGCATGTTACCACCAAACTATCTATCTATCTATTTATTCTACACTATACCGCAGTTTACAACGCAATACTATATTATGCCGTGCTTTGCTAATCCATCTTACTATTTAAATAAAAAACAAAATTTTAACGGCTTTATCGACTTCAAGCGCTTGACTTTTGGCATCGCCGCATTTCTCCTCCTACTTTGTTTCTAGTGCGAAAATAAAAAATCACTCTCTCTCTCTCTATTCGCCCCGCTTTCTCCGTCTCATCCGCATACAAACATCTACACGGAAATGCATTATCAATGCAAGCTGACCCGCGTTGGTCACGTAATGACTGCAACCCCCCGGCTAAGATTGTCCGCTTTGCAGACTCGAGGATTGGGCTGTTTTCATGCGAGTTAACTGTTCCCCTAATCTGGACAGGGAGACAGAATCTTCTAGACGAACGATTTCAGTTTG
This sequence comes from Fasciolopsis buskii, assembly GCA_008360955.1. NCBI lineage: Eukaryota > Metazoa > Platyhelminthes > Trematoda > Plagiorchiida > Fasciolidae > Fasciolopsis > Fasciolopsis buskii. The sequence continues at coordinate 82,323 of LUCM01008110.1, forward strand.
AAATGAGGCAAGATGGACTGCAATAAAAGTCTACCGTGGCGTCATTGCCCAATTGTCCGAAGATGGAAAATATTAGAACACTAGTGAACCAATTTGTGTCCCCTTCCACGGCAGAGCTTTCAGTTATTAATGGAAAGATTTATTAATCGAATCCGAAGGCAGAGCAGCTTTTTCGAATCGAATTATTTATTCCAGTCATATTGCTTATGGGAAATAAACATAGGAATTTTTTAGTCGTTATGCATTTCAAGGAAATTTCCCATTTTTTACGGCCAGCGGCAGACCAAATAAAGTCCAGTTGTCCGGGTACCATTATTAGCCAGCCGCGGTGGCGTGGTAGCTGCGTTTTTGTATTCAATCTCACGTTTGACTCTGGTATGCATGCCAGATAGAGCGCAACTGATTTTCTAGACGTATGAGGAATTTTTTCTCCCAAGGATAGAAACAATTGTACAATATTTTCACGATTTTAAGTACCGAGTTCGGTGCACAGTTCACGTGACCAACCATTTCATAGTCTACTTATGACTGTTCAGGTGTAACAAGAAGCAAGGTAACTGATAATCGGGTTTTACTTATCTTACTTACCTTTTATTGATTCCGCCGTATCCGCGTGTGTAGGCCGCCAGGTTTGAAACCAAACATCAACTGTTGTCTGAGCTGCATAATATAATTTGTCAGGCCTGTTCTATTATGTCTGATCAAATGTACAACCATGGTAGAACCCGATCACACTAGGTGACCCCAGACCTGACGTCGATGGAGGTTAGGTGGACTTCTGAATCACCTACATTTCAGTCCATCCATCTTAATCCATGCAATAGAAAACGACTGAAAGACAAATTTATGACCTTACCTGAATTAAACAGTTTGGTAAATCAGTTAATTGTATCACAATAAGGAAAAAAAGTGTTCGGTCGATTTCGCGAAATGCTATTTCGGTGGGGACAAATACAGGTAACCGGTTTTGCTTCACTTAGGACTATTTGATTGGCTAGTTTGAGTCATTGACGGCTAACAGTCTTGGTCATGTTCTCCAATGTTTTTTCGCAGCCCACTAACAATAAGCACGAATTTCTACTTGCCAAAAATTCTTCCGAGTGGATCTGCATTGGCATAGACGATTTTCACAATAGATACCTTCAAAGACTGGAGACGTGAATTTTTCAAGTCAACTCACGAAAAATTCGGTTTTCATAGCGTAGGACTAACGTTGGTTGACGTCACGACTTTGTAGAACGTTTTATTTCCAACCAAGTTTCGCGAGATTTTTTGAGCGAATTAAATGGAATGGAGGAATTTATTGGAGTCAGATTACGTCAAGGCGATATAATAAATAACACATGAAGTTGTAGAAATTGCGACTCGATTATGACCGACTGTTGCGCATGTTCGGGAATGATCAAAACACGTGGAACATCTAAAGACCGTATCAACTGACTGTCCCACTTCGACTGTCTTGTTCACTCAAGCCGATATTCTCGACATCAGAAACTGTGTGCAAAAAGGAGTGTCCGTACGGACCCGATCTCTCTTAAGTTCGTAACGAGCATCCCGACAGGAATCACCCCCAACTATTCGAAGATCTCTCCAAATATGTTGAAAATCCGATCCGTTATTGTTACGAATCTTCTTGAATTTATTATGCAGTTGTCTGAAATAACGTGTTGTGACATTTTGTTAGTGTTTGCTGCCTCTCGTCATTCCGGTAATAAAATGAAAGAGAAACTGTTTTTCTCGTCAAAGACACGAAATTTTGCCTGGTTTGGCATTTGTGTTTCCATGCTCGATTTTCTTAGCGAATTCGACAGTCTGGGTGGCTTGTCAAAGCTTGGGGAGTAGTGAAGTCCCATGCTTCTCTGCAGATGTCACTCACCGTTCCTTCAAAACTCAGAGGTGCCGTTTCTAACCCACGCATCTGTTCACGACATCCACGCTAGTTTCATTGGAGTTTTCTTTTTCAAATCGTTCGAAAAGTGTCAAAACAAGCTTCCGTAGGATTTAGTTTTTAGTTTTACTTCTAAGGATCTGTACGGGTACCTAGTCTTTGTGTCATTCAAGATTTGTGTGTTTCTAGTGAATAAACTGACCTTTGTATTCCAGTTGGATTCTAATAAGACTTACGGAACTTCCGTCAGGAGAAGCTAGAGAATCCGGACCAGCCACGATATGTGTGGTCAACCGGAGCTCCTCGGATAATCTCATCGTTCTGGTTTTAATTCACACCTTAAGGTAATCAAGCTGGTTGTGGGCACCTGTTCACGTGAAATATCCCAACCATCACATCCACAACAGTGGAGGGAGAACTGATTAATTAGAACGGTTCTTCTTAACAATGCAACTTAGAGCGCCTGTAAGCTGTTTGGATTGTGAACGGCAAGCTGCCCCATCGTGAAACTGTGTTCACTTATAGCCGAACACCAACGTAACAAACAATGAACGGCGAGTGAATAAGTGCATGTTAGTAGTGGGGGACTGAATGTTTTTTATGAAATAATTCACCGTGCGATATCACCGCTCATCTCATCACTAAGAAACCATGGAAGCACCGTACAGCTATTTCATTCTTGTTAGGAATAAGTTTTTTATTTGTACTTTCGTAATTTGTGCTCAACGTTAAAAGTTGTCATAATTTCCAGATTGAAGTGTGAGAGTAAAACTGTCTGTCCTAAGAGGAAGAAGCCACTGGACTGATACTCCGCAAATCCCCGGCGACTGTGTTCTCACAGATATACTTGTTGATTCTGGTGCCCACGCCATTGCTTAGTGGATTGGAAAACGGACTATAAGGTCGGGTGAAGCAAGTCGTAGATTACAGCGGGTAAAAGCACTGGTTTCCACTCCTCGACGTGTTTGTGTGTGTGTGTGTGTGTGTCAGGTAGAGGTAAAACTTATGCGATCGGCTCTTCAGTGCTGACATTTGCTGGAAATTTCTTGAGGAACTGATTAGATCACCAGGGATTCGCTCGCGGTAACAATGACCATACACAACCCCAACCGCAGCACAGAATGCGACAGCGTTAACCTTAGTTCTTCTTCAACTGCGCCCAATCCTGATACCGTATTCATCCTAACTAAGACATAAAAAGCAGTTATCTCCGGAGATCTATCCGTGAGGCAAAGTAGACTTGGACCGAGAAAACAGAGAGCGTGAACCTGAAACTTGGAGTGGCATAGGTTCACATGAAGTCACGATAAGTCAAGTGCGTTAACGAGCTGGATGACAACGAACTGTCGTCTACCATCAATCTTGCCGGTAGCTCTTTTCAGTTTTCCTATTTACCCTGAAAAAATAACGCAGGGTTTGATGTGGAAGAGCGTGTTTTCCTTCCATTCATTGCCGGAATGGCGATGTTAGAATATTTTGCTCCAAATAGGGAGATCTTTCTTCAGTAGTGGCTTGGATCCATTGGTACTCACCACATTCCGAATTACACAAAACTTTGCTTGGTTATTTAGCAACCAAGTTTGATTTGCAGCCTTTGTTCATCAGTCTCGGACCCCGTGGCGACTTGGCCTGCAGTGGCCAAACGAATAAGGTCCGGGCGTTTGGACGTGAAGGTCGCGGGTTCGAATCCTCCAACCGCCAATCAACTTTGCCACTTGGTAGCCCTCTGTTGACCACGGCCCTCTTCCTGAAAATTCATGTGCATTGTTATTTCATTAATGGAGGGAGTAAAAGATAAAAGAACTAAGCGGCAAAACAAATTAATGCTCTAAACTGGTCACAGCGCTTCCCGTAAACATTGAAGAATGACAGTCACAGACGACTCAGTTTGAAGACAATACCGCAACATACTATTCGTCAAATATACTCAACTATGGATATCGACAAGCTGTAACTGGGACTTTTCCACAAACATTTAACGAACCAATTTCAATTTTCAACTAGGCGTTTTTTGACAATCAGGTTGAATGTGTTGACGGTTTTCTCTGTCCGGTTGAAGAAACGATTATCAAGTCGAATGTCCGGACCTCAGATTAGCCGCATCTGCTCACCTTTGGACCGATAGGCTATCAAAAACTGAACATTCGGGATTTTAGTCGACCACGATGCATTCGAATTGTCAGCGTTCATCTAGTTCTCTATAGTGGACAAATTGTAGAGTGGGTGAACCAAAGTCAATTCGAGTATTGGTAAAACCGCACAAGTTTACACGCAACAATCCACCAATTAAAAAATAACGACCGATTGGCTTACCAGTCACCGGGCCACGGCTGGGGGTTATTCAACGGCTGCTTAGCCTTGATTGGTTGAAAAGATAAAACATTAGACCAGCGGGTCCTAAACTCTTTTTCATGTGAAAAACCTTACAGTTTCAGTTGATAAGAATGTATTTCTGACTCATGTACACAACTTATTAGGAAGGGTAAACATAACGCGTGGGTCGCAACCGCGCATTCGAAATAACCGCCAATCAAATTTTCGCGATTTTGTTTTCCATCCCATTTCTAGCAACAAAAATAGTAATTTTAAAGTTTCGACCATCCTGGATCAGTGAACGACAGGAAGACTAATGATAACCTCTCGTGTTTCGCAAACAACCTGTGTGACGCACTTGGTTGCAAATGTACTGATGTCAGTCGGACTTTGTCCTCTGTAATGTCTCGTCGTCCCTGTACGTTGCTGAATCGCAACTGGGGTCAACCATGCGTAAAGAAATGAAAATGGCCTTACCGCCAGACCAACATGCCCGAACAATTTTACCTCCCTGTCGATCAATTCAACCCTATTTTTCAGTTATATTCCTTTTGGCATGAATAATGTGTCAACCTGATGCTTCATCAATGTTGCAACTGTTCGCTTGTGTATGTCTGTATGTATGTAGTATGTATGTATGCATATGTGTATTTATGTATGTAAATATGTTCGACAGCCCGAGATAGATGCCAAGTATTCTCGTACGCGAACCAAAAGGAACATAAAACATTCTAAATATTCTAACGTTCCCTCAAATTTCAGAAACCGAAATTCACGTAAACGACAAGTTTATTAGAGAACGAGTGTCGGTTTTTACCTGTCAAGTCTGAGCCGACGCGGACTCCGGGTAGGGAGGTAGGGCAGCTAAAGATTCAACCGCCAACAAACAGAGCAGTCAAAAATGTGTTTTCCAGTTGCCAGAAGCCAATGAATAATTTAGCAACATTGGCAACCGTGCAACAACGGACTGCAAAACAAACATTCGAAGGCTAACTTGTCGCCTGTTTATCGGTTATTCAAGTATACATATGCACTTGTTTATTTATGCCCCATCTGAGCCTTAGCTTGCTTGAAACTAATCCGTCTATGGAACCTGATCCATTCTCAACGGAATTATTCTGAGTGCTGTTCTCTCTGTCTCCACCCGTCAAGACAATCGGTTCGAAATCACCTGGCAATGGTTCTCTACCTCCGGCTGAGCTATAACTTGGTCTATATCGTTCATGCTAATTTTATTAATCTGCAGTACGTTTGGACGACTCATTGGTTTTTGCTAACTAGTGAATTCGCTTGAATTTTAGGCGAGTTATTCTTCCAATGGATAGAGACTTGGTTGCAATACGGAATGTAGCACTTATTTCAGTGAGACATTCGGATATGCACTCATCCTGAACGTGAAGCCATGTTGATAAGCCCTCATCTCGCTCATCGTTCGGTCACAACAATCATCTTGACGAGTACCGAACTCGGGGCATTTTGACACCACGCAACTTGGTCGAATAAACTACCCTGGCTGCCGCAAGGAAGAAAGCTCGTTTTGACAAATCACCGATTTGGCCCTAATCTATCATTAGTTATCACTGGTATGACAAAAACCACCAAAGGTATTTTCCCCCACACCTTATGCCCCCTTCTTCATTCCGTTCAATTTCCTTATCAACTGAAATCTTCTAGGTGATCACCTTCCAGGAAAACGGTCCTCTAAATTTCTAATTTATCTTCTCAACAGTTCACCTTCGCGATTCTCCGTTGTCCATCGATAAAAGAACAAATTGCACTAGTCTTGCTTAAAAAACTGAAAACGTTACACACATCACCCTGTGATTTCTACATGGACTCATAAGCCGTGCAAGCTCCTAACCATTCAATTGAGATTTCAGTGCCAAGCTTGTTCTAAGCTTGTTCTATTAGGAACCAATCTGTGGAATTGCTTGTGTCCGTCACGACGTATGGATTTTATTTTTCACTGGTAACAGAACGGAGCCGTCAATCAGGTGATTTAACGCCTTCATTCCTACCGCAGATCTCAAACGCTGACAGACGGCATTCGACCTATTTACTAAGGACCTTGTACAGACGTTTGATTCGATAGTATCTAGTACATTTGCACATCGTTTACAGCAGACTGCTTTTAATCTTGATCAGGACAATCTCGGCCAATAGTGGTTTTTCGCGGCTCCATCAAATTGAATAGGTATTTCCTTGTTGAATTTGAACCGGACTAACAGAGCTAGTTTCTCGATGGGAAACTACCAGAGGAGTAGACTAGTATGGGAATGAAGTAACAGGAACGCACCGGGTAGGCAATAACCGAGAAGACAGTCGCATGCTTCCGAAGGAATTTTGTCCAACCATCCACGTGCGAATTATGCTACTGAGTGGACAGACAGAGGTTGTTTTCGTTCCATACACTGCAAAATCTATATCGATGGTGTTTTGTTTAATGGACTCTCACGTAAAATTAATCGTCTCAACAGTCTGGTTGTTAGTGAAAAGGTAGGTTGCATCAGGTGAGGAATTCGAGTCCCCGGAAGTGCCCATAAAACATAAGCCGCAGCTGCAATTCATAATACTCACATATCCCAAGAACCCACCGATTAGCTTCGTTACCACAGAATGCGGTGAATCAGAGATATGCCATTGGTGTTAGTCAGAATATATATGATGAATTGGTAAGAATTCAAATCACCGAAAGTGGACTTTTTGACTCGCTTTGTTCTGGCCAATTTGGCCAAATTTTGATCGATCGGTCTGTCACTTAGTCAGCCGATCAATCAATCAGTCGATCGACTGGTTAATCAATCAATCACTCACGTACAAACAGCTACATTTGCATTATAGTAATGAATAGCACATAGACGTTTCCAAAAAGTTCTAAAATATTTGATATCGGGAAATGTGACAGCTGAAAGAAATTGACAATTTATTATCATTTTCTCTTATTTCTTCCTCGGCCATATCTGCTTTCCATTGAACCTGACTTGATTGTTGGATCCGGCTTATT
>LUCM01008110.1:91519-110744 GCA_008360955.1 Fasciolopsis buskii
GTGAGAACGACTAACTTGAAAGGCGTATAAATAATGATGAAGAATCTACGAGGATGTTTCATGTAAAAACACTCCACAGGCATCTTGTGAATGACGATGACAGAGGCAGGAGCTGTCAAATACATTGTTCTTCCTGCTGGCCTGCACACATCGTCAGGCGAGAGAAAAGTGAATTATTCATCCTCACAAATAAACCGACAGGTTACTTCACATCAAATGCACATTGTGTGGTTTTTTAAAGAAATTCTTGAAGCATGAATGCCAGAATTCCCTACAGAAGAGATCGATAATTTAGATTTGAAGTGGAATCCGTTATATGAATGCAAATGGAATTTCGGAATTCTCAAATACCTAGTTCACTGGAAAGAATTATTAGTTGTTTGACTCAATTTTGTCAAATGTGACGACCTTAAGAGGCGGTGGTCAAGTGGATAAGCTCGCAATGTTTGGGCATGAAGGTCGCGGGTTCGAATCCTCCCACCTTCTGGCACCCGTCTGGTGTCTGCGGCTTCTTTCAATAGTAACGAAATAAAATGGAAGTTCAAAATAAGACCCGGATTTATTGATAATACTATTAAGCATACCGGTCAACAAACATTGGATGATACACAATCTGACAGGGATTCAATGCGATCGGTGAATGGACAGTTGAACCGTCACGAAACAGGTGATAAACATAATGGAATCTAGACGCGGGTGTCACAAGCAAACGTTCTGCTTCCGCAGTTTACTTTTTATAAAAATCAATGTGCTTTTCCGAAAACATCGGTGAGACAGACATGTAACACTGAATAGAACAAGAAAATAGAGGTTATGATAGTCCCAAAGTGTCTGGATCATGTGGTCGTATAGGAAACGGGCGAATATAGGGTTCACATGTTGCCCATTTTTGTGATCAGAGGAATGGTTTTGGTTCAGGACTACGGTAGGTATGATATGCGCGAAACCATGGTACTTTGGCAGGTGTCGATCCTTTTCGTCTCCAAACATGTCGTTCCTCACGAGATGCTTGGGGCTGGATTCAAGATCGAAATGCACTCAAATTGTCTTTTTCAATGTTTTTGTAGTACAATTACCGTTTGATCCCAGAAAAGTTTTTCGTGTATATTTGCATTTTGCTTTAGGAAAAAATGTCGAGGCTCCGGTGAATATTGGAAACGAAATTATCACTTTCTGAAATTATTCTTCAAGTGAGTGAGGTTCTAGTTGACCTGCGTCGGTAAGAGCGAAACGAGTCAGTGTGAACTGTACTTCCAAAAAGGCTTGTTCGGTTTTGCAATCCAGTGATCAGCTAGCTAGCAGAAGCCTGTTTGCGTGTTATTTATTTTCAAACCACGGGCAGTATCAGTCACTGTCGTTCGACCCGTTAACGACAAAAAATAAACACAATGATCCACGAGCATTGTTGTATGCTCTTCTGATTATATAGTGTATTGTATTATGTTGTATAATATTGCACTGCGCCTTTGCATACACAGATATCCGCGTTTGATTCAAACAAGATGCATTCGTCCCCTCATCAAATTGCGGGGTAAAAAGGACATTGTGAAAATGGAACACTTAAAGTAACGAGAATTCGTGTAAAACTTAAGCCACGACAAAGTGTTCTGTAGTTCTTCTTCAAAATAATCCAGCAAAATCGATTGGAGAACAGAAGAGAAGAACGGGCAAAGCACCCAGTTAAACAATTAGGGAAATATTGGTTTGTTTGACCTGAAAATGCCACAGTCTTTTCATGTAAAATGATAGTTTGCCAAGATTTTTCACACTATTCGAAATGTGAGATGACCATCTCAGATTTTTGTGAATAATAATCCCTAAGTACATCGCTGAATCTAGCCTGGTGAGCGGTATTATTTTAATGAAAGCATGGCCTCCCGGGTAAGCTGAGACCGCGAAAAAAACAAGGAAAATATCCGACATATTTGGACAAAATAAGATTTAAGCCAGAGCGAAGAGGGAAGTTATGAATGAGAGAAAAGTTGCCGGAAACGTTCACGCAATCTTCAGTTCCAAAAGCAGACTGACAGAGAGCAACGTCTTTCACGTATTTGAATAATTGACCAGGGGAACTAGCACGTAGATTGTTGATGCATGTTGAAAACAAATAAGAAGAAAGGACACCTTCCTGAAGGACTCGAGAATTATTTACCAACGAGGCAGATTTGTTTCTTCCCAGTCATGAGCTCTGAGTTCCGTTGGCAAAGTAGTCTGATAGCCATGCCAAGAGGCGATAGGGAGAGTCGAAAAGTTCGAGTTTGTGAAAAAATGAAGACCGTGGAACAAAGTCGAATACAGATGAAAAATGTAAGAAAAATCATCGGACGGATGTGGCGGATGCATCCACGGATTTGGTGATTTTACGAATCAGGGGAGCAACAGCATCCAAAGTGAACCTGTTTGGTTTGTGCGCAAAGTGAAGGGGCACCATCAAGCACAATAGCAGACGATAGACAGCTCAAAGTGGCTCGTTTAGGTTGTTTTAAGAACGCACGATGTAAGAGCTATGGGAAGAAAACTTATGGCCGGAATATTTGAATTACTAGATTTGAGAATGGGAACGATGGGGGCCGATCTCCAACACTAGAGAATGGAATGTTTGTATAAAGCAGTATTAAGAAGGGAAGTAAATGTATCCATGGGCGAAGCCGGTCGATGCTGTGGGAGAATTAAAGACATGCCATCAGGGCCTATACCGCTGGTTATTTTAGTGAAAAGAAAAAATGTGAACATTTTTTTCTTAGAAGCAGTATTGCTTCAGAGTATTCATCCGAGAATCAAGGAACTCCAGAGTCATTAGGTGGGTAAACAAAGGCTCGGTTCGTGCTTTCCACACTTGCAGTAAAGCGTACTGATTCCGGTTTCTTTCTGCACAAAAGCCGCGTTACGTTCCATGAGCGTCTGCTGTCGAATCTGTTCAGGAGTTGGCTTGCATACGACTAGTCAATTCGTTTCACTCCCTTTGATATCAAGTATGAAAGTAATCCGACTTTCTGTGAATCCCATCAAATTTACAGATGTGTTTTTCTCGTCTTCTTGAGGCCTTCAGTGTGGGTGAAACAATACGGTCGTTAGAGAGAATAAGTACTTTTTCATGGGAGCAAATATTACCAAACATAAGACCGTGCGTGTCGACAAAAAGACTTAAAAGAAAACCAGTAGTTTGTGTTGAAAAGAGATCGTTCAAGAAGAAGAATGTTTTCCCGAGGAAAAATTACGTAGTCCTATTTTGATTTGGTAAGAATTCTTGAAGGATTGAAAAATTGTCCATGAATAAACTTTGGGTTTTGAAGTAACAGTCAATGACTAAAGCTGTAGCATGCAGGTTAAAACAGAATAACTCACGATCGTTGGTAATAATTCGACCAAAGATAGAGTTTTACTTTTGGCTGGGTAATTTGACAGATCAGTCGAATCAAACACGGTTGAGGGAAAGTGTCGAGGATTGGCTAAAATCGTCTACGACTGTGCCTAGATTATCAGGTACCAACAGAACCTGGAAAGACTTAAAAGAATCGAAAAAGAAACGACTTGCCAGGTTGAGGGCGAAAAATGCTGCGCACGAATTTGCTTCAATTTTTCTCTAAGTCGAGAATAACTGCGCAATCAATATCAGAAAATCATTATGAATAAGTTGTTTCAGACTTGCTTGGCCGGGAAAAATGCACAAATTTGATTATAGCACCTCCGGCTTTCTTAGCGCTTAATTGTCTACCCTATCGGCGATGTGCATCCAAGTCTTGGATGGATATCAGGACATCCCCAACTTGTGGGTTCAGCCACGACTCTTGAGTGGAAATCATACAAGTGTGAACATGTCTTCGAAAGCGAAAAGTGAGAGACGGATACGGTAGTTTTGTGAGCAGAAAACGTAAGGAAGTGCTCAGTAGAAATGGAACAGACATTGTGAATGGCATAGTGCATTCAAGAGCAACTTGTCAACGGGCACAAATGACTCCTTTCGCTTTAGTACGAAATCGGTGATGCGTAGTTAGATCCAAGCGAGAAGAAAATTCGGAAGTACTTAGGTAAGAGTAAACCCGGTAGTGAGTAGTATGAACGGGGCTTCTGGTGTAAAACAAATCCTCTTAATTGATCAGGCGGTGACAGCGAAAATGAAATTACTGCACAACCCCTCAAAGGAATAGGTTGTTGTAAGGACAATATCATTGCGTTCTGCTCAAACACCCCCTAGAAGGAAACCGAACAGACAAACAAATATTAATCCGGTTCTGTCTATTTGAATGAACCAATGCAAATATTGGTTGAATCCAACTCACAGGGACAAATGAACCGTGATACACACGGAACGAGTGAGATGGCCAATGCGTGATGCTTGATCACACGTCACTGTCAGCGAATGCAAGCAGTTCTCTCAGGGATTTACAATGTTTCGATGTGTTATAAATATGGGATCATTAATCCATCATTATGACGTACGCTGTTACGTTTCGATTAAATTTGTATACGCTTCGTATACCTTCCTTTCTAGTAGGTCTACTACGTGGTTTAATCACTGTAAAAGTCACGTGACGACAATCACGCAGTCCCAAATACGGACGTGAGTGGTCATGTGTGACAGCCCATGTGAAGTGAAGTGTTTGGATTGAGACGGAACAAACTTACGAACGTGGACCGGACTCGAAAAATTGCAACTCCGTATTCATCATTGCGTTGTGCACTGCGCGCAGATTTTAACAACAGACACGAGACGGTCGAGAAATACGACGCAAGACAGTTTGGAAATTGTTAAAAGCTAATTGGGAGTCTATTAGTTGATTCATTCACACTCCTAAATGTTTAGCACAGACATGTTAGGAGGCTCCAGAATTCTGCTGTTTTCATTATCATTACTTGCACACACCGAACCCTTGCTGATGATGCATGACAAGGTTTTCGTTAAACTCAAAGTATCGGCAACATATTGCAATTTCATCCCTTATATAATTACTGCCGAATTCTCTGGAATAAACTGAAGTCTTGACTGGCCCCACCGTAACATAGGGACATAAACGGGATCCTTGTATTGCGTAATGATGACGCTATGTAACAATCAATCGTCTGATCGAACGGAAAACCGCCCATTAGTATTCGAAGTCCACGCAGCATAGATTGTTGTCCTGCAGGATTGTCCGTCGTTCTGCAGTCTCCACAAATCGTTAAGTCGTGAATAGCTCTCTTTGGGTAGCCTGTGACCATCGCTTCTTAGCGTCGGATTATGAAGGGACAGTCAGAAACAAATGAAGGATAAAAACGGCAGTTTTTCCCAGTCTTCATCGAAATGACTGACACAAGTTTACTGTGTAATATGCTGGCTGCGATATAGTGCTCTTCGATAGGGTTCACACTCGCCAAAATCTAAAACGGAGCACAAACGGTGGCAACGTGAGCCGAGGCCCAGTAAATGCATCAGTCAGCACCAATACTTACACAGCAAAATTCTCCACGGCAGCTTACAGCTTGCTCGTTACACTGCCCCTTCCCTTCTCCAAAGAAAGAGTACTTCTCACAGTGATCCTTGCTCCACCCACAACTCGAAGTACATCTGAAGCAAACGTCAAAGATAAACTGAGTACCTAACTGGCCATTTCAGTAGTATTCTACCCAAAATTTGTCCAATTTAGATTGCATGGTTGTATGATTTCTGACACCGCCAAATTATGAAATTCTGTTGCTCGGACCGGATGATCCATATTAGATCACGCAGGTAAACGTGTTCGAATTCAATCGTTCCGTTGAACCAGTCGAGCACCGAGCACTGAAAATCCGATTCACGTGACCTTAGGTTTGTGGTCTATCTCAAAGTATACAGTGTTTACTTGTGGTCCTAGTCAGTAGCACTAATGCAAAGTCTGGAGTTGGTCAAAACTTAAACTAGTCGTCAGATTTCACGCTATTAAGGACAGGATGAAGAATCACGTTCTGATTCTGATCAGATGTGCTGCAGATGATGAATGGCAAAAGACTTACTGACGTACACTCTGGTCACTTGCAGTCTGGAACATGTTTTGTATGTGATCGTTGGTCGTCTCCGTGAGCTGTACCTAAATTTAATGTATGTATTCCAACACAAAAGACAATTTTGAATGTGATTTCCTAATGTTCACAAAAAACAGTAACTTTCGAGAACTGGTAACTGTCTGTCTCTAGGTGTACATTCTGTAAAATTAGGGGACACAACTTTTCAAATTTACGAAGTTTGACGTCTTAAGTGGTACGAACTAAAACGATTTTGAACCGTCAATGTCAGTAGTGGTTGTCTTCTCTTTTTGGTTAAACTAACCTGCTCGGAGAAAATCCCAAAATGCCAGAATCATGTTGTGCCGAAAGGGCACAACAACAAAATCCATTTGGATCTACTAATGGACATTTGGAACGTTAGTTCATCCAGGTTTGATTCATGTAACGTCCACAGATCTTCCGGATGTCTAGATTAGTAACTATGTTTCTCAAAAAAGGTACGCTGTTCTAACTTGTGCCACAGAATAATGGTACTGTTTGATTTAATGACACCGTGGATGTCTCGGCCAGCCGTCATCAAAACATCCGCCTTTTTTGATTGCCAGTTACGTACGATGTTGACGAAAATTTCAAGTTATTTCGACGCAAACCGATGGCTCACACTCCTCGTGTTTGGGAGTCTCGCATCAAAAATCGATCGGATTCAGATTTAAAAATTCTAATCGGGCATCTTGAATCTTAATCTTTAGAAGCATGAATCGATGATAAGTTCACTTAAGAACCACATGGTAATTCATGTGAGGATTTTCGTCGATCAGACAGAGCTAGCCTTCAAAAGGTGGCACAGGGCTCGGATGCATTGGCTTTTCTTCTCAGTAGTGTCTTTCGCATACGGATGGATGAATAAAGTGCCCCAGGAAGCACACGATCGGCTTCGCGGTTACTGCCGCTCTTCAAATAAGCATGCCCGAAGAATCATCATGTGATTCCTAAGTGAACTTATCGTCCATTCACGCTGCTAATGATTCAAATGCGATTCCACTGAGAAACTTACAAAGGAGTGCACTAGTATAGAGATGGCTGGACAAAAGAGTGCCGGGTACGCATACATGATGAGCGGCAATAACCACAAAACCGGTCGTGTGCTTCCGGGAAAATTTTGTTCATGCCTCCTTATGCGAAACATCCTGATGGGAAGAAAAATCTGATCGAGTATGTTTCTTGAAAATTACCATTCGGTTCTTTGTTTGTACTGACCAAGCTCTGTTTGCTTGAGACGGGTTCAAGTGGCCAGTTGGCTTTCCGAGGGTGGTGAACTAATCCACTGTTCCATAGTGTTAAATCACAAACGTGAAATCTTTCTGATCGCTGATTGGAACATGAAGCGGTTATTGTGAATTTGGGTGCAGCAGACATAGATATTTGCCTAAACCAAAGCACTTTTATCGTAGGCCATCAGAACTAGGATGATGTTGACAGAGAGAGAATGAGCGAGAAACAGGAAAAGAAAAAGTAGATTTGCGTGCGGTTTTCCACCCGCGTGTTGACTCTTTCATCTTGACATCGTCAGTTGTCCATGGGGATACGTAGTTTGCCAGCGGAATTGATATTATCCGGTCAAATAAATCAAGATAGAATAGGAGTGACTTGTGATGGGTTACTTAATCGCTGAAAGGGTATTTGACCCAAACGTCCTAAGCAAAGAGGTAAGACAAGTGATGGATGGGAAACGATAAATAAATTACTGGGGTCAGTTCATTGAGAAACTTTTTGTGATCGGAATAAACCTAATGGATGCCAGTACCCATCGCTGCAACAGAAGCCGGAAAGCGTGCAACCACAAGCTTCTTCCGCCATCCACTCTGGATTGACTATCGTAAACCTGTCATTCCTCTGGAGAGTTCCAGGTAGTTGCCTTCGTCCTCGCATAATGGTGAAAACATCTCTTCCAAGAGAAGATGCCGCGTGGAACATTTCTAGCAGAACATTTCCCAAGGTGGACAAGGTAAGTAACGAACTCCATTTCAATCATACTCACCTATCGGGAGACGTAATACAAATATTTCGATAATTTGGGCAGATTGTTTAAGAGGTTCCGAAGTTCCGTTGAAGAACTCATGCCAAGATTAGGCGCAACCAAGCTGAAATCGGACGACACCATTATCGAAGTTTACTTAACCGATGTCTTGACAACCATAACCAAGGAGGGACAAGAGAGTTGGTTTATGGTTCATTCGATGCAGTTTTCATTAAATAATTTCAGCTGCCATATCGTTTCGATTTCTGATGACTGCATTGTTGTCATATGTTAAACTATGTTCATTTTTGAAAACGATTAAACCGATTTTGCTTGTGTTCTTGAGATGCATCACGAAATGTAAGTGACTGAGAACGTGAGAATTCTTACGGACAGCCAGTTTCCTTCCGGGGACGCTTTACAAACACACACAAACATACACACACACACGCAGGCTCACTGGGAGTAGGGCAGAAGTGGTACAGGACTGGGAATCAAAAACAGTAAATTCGAAATTTCACAGACCGTACATTTTTCGTACGTTTGCATGACTGCTTACAACTTTTTATGGTATTATTTTACGGTCCAGAGTAATTCAGCCAGGTAAGAATTCAATGGCAAACGCGCAAACCGTTCGCTCCTTCGTGCTGCTTTCCCACTTCCTCATTATTGCACGAGTGCGGTGATTTTCCGTTGTGATCCCATTGGATTGGCCGGAGAAACTCATCGGGAATATGGTGAATGCGTCCAATGGTAGGCAGAGCTCATGCCTTAGTTCGAATCGCTTCGGGTGAGCTAAATAAAGCGACGGGACCGTTTTGAAGAAATCACGATTGGTAAAATACCGACTGTGAAACGTACACGGGAACGAAAACTTTGGCTAAAAAATGTATTTGGTTTTCGATTTGAATGACAGTGCTTAGCTTCAACGGTCTGTTCGTGCTCAGTGCAGTCAATCACCATGTAACCGTGAAAATTCTAACTGGATTTATCCGTACTTTAAACACACATACATCAATTTGTGCAATGTGAATGCTCTACAATACAGAATCTATGCAGAATTTCTTGATAAACCTTGTCAGAATCGCTTGGACATGTAAAGCCATGCTGGACCACATTGCTTCAGCCTGACTTATTTTGATTTGGTACGACTAGGCATATCATACGATCACAAGAACCAAACGGCGTACCAACATTCTACCTGGTCAAAAACAACAATTTTCGGTCTGGTGATGCGTGCTAATGTTCATTGCTTCTGTTCAAACGGAAGAGGAAAGACTGAGCCTTAGAGTCAGCCATCAAATACCTTCAGGCCATGATTTGACATTTTGCATATCGGAATCAGCTTGCGGATTGCACGAAGTCCTGCACGTCTGTATGCGTGTGTGCGAGCGTTAATGTGTTTGTGTCTGTGGGTGCATGCCTGCGTGCTAGAGGAAATGGGATAATATCATTGAATGGGCAGAGAGAAGATTGAGTGAATGGAGTCACAAACACTGACCTGATTCGTCAATGAGCCGAGCTTTCGACGGTCCGGCTAAAAACCACTAAACGACCAAGCCTAATGACCTACCATGTTTGAGGTGGGAAGATTGACGAAGATGCAGGGGACAAGTTGATAAATGATGTTGAAACAGTGCACGAATTTATCACAGAAATTTAATTCCGGCCTACTTCGTCCGCCATTTCAGGAATTGAGAATTAACTACTGACCATTCAGCCAATTCATCTGCGTCAAACCCAGAAGCTCCTTATTGCAACTCTACACTGATCGTGTCTAGAAAAAAGTGATGTCAAGTAGAACTGTTGTTTTTGACATAAGGTCACAAAGGGAGTTAGACAAATTGCATTAATTTTTCGTTCAGATCGTTAGATTTTCACAGTTGCGATTTCACTCTGTGGAATCCAGTGCTGGGTAATGCACGCATTGAACACTCGTATATCTTGCCCGTTTCAAATCGGGTTTGCTATTGGCACATCGAGCCAACTGATTGTTTCTGAGTCCTCAACACGTCAAATTTTGGATAGCAATAATTGCAGGATATTTGTTGCAAATCAACAGGTTTTTAGATCGTAGGAAATGGTCGTTTATTGATAGAACCATCAAAGGAATAGATGTGCCTGCGTGCACACAACCTTGAAGATCCGGTCGTTTTCTGCCTTCTGTCTTAGTTGACTGTCACGTGGTTTTTCAGATATCGATTTTGCCTAGCAATGCACAGAACAAGCTTCTCCAAAGCTTTTGTTATGACACCCTAAACTAATACATCAGATAGGTCAGTTTAAGTTTATCCAAATTACTAATTCTCAGCTATGTGATTTGCACCCAGCGGTGGTTCTACAACCAGAGGAGTAAAGGAAATAGTATATTTAAATTTTGATATTGTAAGTATCCCCGGCCAAACAGTGCGTTTGCGATAGACACAATACGAAATTGATTGAAACACCGCATTCATTGTTACTTTATGCGAAATGCAATATCTCTGAAATTTATCTACACAGACAACCTAATGGCCAATATCTGCGTACTCACTTGATCATTATCTCTTCTTTTTCTTCACTTTTGGTGAGATTTCTTGGATGCATTCACTATTTATCCGCTCAGACAACGTTAAACACGCACCAGGATATGTCACCTGTCACGTGAGCACATGCACGTGAACCGCAGAATATTCATATTTTACTGACCAGTCAGAATCGAATACCAGTTGGCATTTTGATCATCCGGCATGGGTTGGGCACATGTCTAACTTTAACTAGTGTTTTCCATCACGATTCTTTTCAAAATAAAACACACTAACTTTTCATCATATAAGGATTTCTGTTATGACGAAGTGAACGCAGTTAAATCTGAACTTATTTACGGATTCATGTTGTTTCTTGCAAGTTCTTCCTTACTGTTTTGAGTAGAGTTCATGCAAACGGTCATTCGTGTTAGGTGTGACGCCCTAGTTTCTCGTATCAGTCAAAACAGTTATTCCCCCCTCCACACACACACACACACACACGCACACACACACACAAATCCGGTATTGATTACACGAATGTCGTCAGGAAACTGTAAGGTCAACAAATGTGTGGATAAATGTGGGCGTTTCGCCACCCAACCACAGCCATGTGTAGGTGTTCAGGGGCTTGTTTTTTTCTAGACTGTTTTCTTTCTGTGTGGCATTGAGTGAATGCGATGAATAATTTTCATCACTTTTTGACATAATTTGAGCTAAGGAATTTTCATTTAGTGAAAAATGAAGCAAAAATTTTAAATAAATAAATTAAAACGGCATCGTTACAACGATACCCCAAAAGGTCAAGGTGATTTGTTGGTTAGCCGATTGTTTCCGATCAATAAAATCCAACAGCTGATCTAATATGGCACATAAGAATTCCTAACACACCTCTCTGGCGACTGCAATTTGACAAACGGATTAGAAAAATGGTGCTGCAAACTTTTCTTGTGAAGAATACAAAACCTGAAAGGCAAATCCACGTAGACAAGAAATCGTTCAGTATGAAACAGACTTATGCCCATTCCGTGTGGCCGGCGGTGTCCAAACGGATAAGGTCGTGGCGTTTGGACGTGAAGGTCACGGGTTCGAATCCTCCCACTGCCGGTTAACTTCCCCAATTGGCAGCCCTCTGCTGGCCGTGGCACCCTTCCTGAAAAATAATGTACATTGTTATTTCATTACTAAAGGAAGTAAAAATATTAAAAAGATTTGAAAAAAGATATGCGATCGTGCACACGTGACTTATCGAGCTAGTTCAGTTTGAATTCATCACATCGATCATTCAATTAGGTTGTTGGCTGTCCGTGTATATTTTATATGTGGGAGGCTACTGGTTCCGTCAGCAGTGACCTACATGTTTTGTACGCTGCCTATTTTTTTAGCCAGCTATGATGAACGTAAATGACTACATACTGCTTATGGTTTTAACAAATCTATTGACAATTTTTACCTAGAAATGTGGAAAAACGGTTCAATTCGTGCTGGTCGTTGAAGTCCTCTTTTTTCCATCAGAAGCTTTGGATCGGGCTTTGTCAGTGCTACAAATTCTCGATCTAACAGGATCCGAAAATATCATACTGTACCACTCAACTATCACGGGTTGTTGACCCCGCAATTATCATGTTTTATATTCTAAAAAGAACTAAAATGGGAAACTTCACCTGCCTATGGTTGCTCACACTACGAAAACAGTAATCATAACGATTAGTTAGAAATCAACTTGCAACTTGTCTGACTTTACCCAGAAATATACAAAAGTCCTAAGCCCACACAATCCGACGGCAATGGGACCGGCAGTTGTCAATCGATCAATGCGCGGCTGTTCGAACTTGAATACTCCGGATTCGATTCAAGTCACTATTGGACACTTTCATGTCCAGCAGTCCATATATGGGTGTGAATTAATTGAACAGATCTGTTATGTGTTCAGCAAGATCGGGGTTGGAATAAGAAGGAAAGGAAAGCAGTCAGAACTTGAGAACTTGATTCGAGATCAAAATGACTTATGTGCAATTGAAATTTTTATGCATAAATCACTCCACAGTTACTTGGTACAGAACAGGGAATTACCCGTATGAATGATTCATCGATGGTCACAATGAATGACAACAAAAGCCGGACTGTAAACAGATAAGAAGAGACGCATGTCTAAAAATTATTTGCTCATTTATGGTATACTTTTTCTGTACTCATTATTTTTGTTATAAATGAAACTTACGTGAACGATGAGGATATGGTCGAAGAAAATGAAATCTGGTGGAAATATACCATTCCATCAAACGCCATAGGGAGCTTGTTTGTTATGGTTAATAGCCGCTGGAAAGTAAAACTTTACCGCCCTGTCATGAAGTTACCCGAAAATTGTCTTATCTACACCAAGTTTACAAAAATAATAGACAAGTAGTATTATTTGACCATACGCATTTGTGTTTGCATGCTTACATACATACACATCGAGATCGATACGTGCAAACATCGTCACTTCTGAGGATCGCCTACGCTTTGAGGGATGAAACTATTTTGGGATAGTACTCAAATACAATACGAGTAGCTCTTCCTATCTTTAAACTAGACCACATTTTGGCTTGTAATTCACTTTAAAACACTAATTACTAAATTAAAAACTAGCCCCTTGTTGCAATTTTGGAAGTTCATCTTTCTTAAGGCAGTATGACCTTAGAAAATACATTTAAAAATCAGAACAAATCGCGTGACGGTTGGTAATTAACTCACTAAATAATGACGTGACACAGGTCATAACTTTCATTCCAAAATAAGGACTTTTAGATGTAATTTACTGGCCCACACTCCTCAAAACGTGCCCTAGATACGAAAGTTAATTGTCGTGAGAGTGACTAGTGTCCAGAGTTTCACTGATATTTGTTATTTGGTGAAACAAATGTATAATTAATAATGCAAGTCTGCCAGATATTGATCAAAGATTACAGTCTAAACGAAACGGGCGAACAGGCAAAAATGCTCTGGTGTCGATCATTCTGTTCCTTCCTTTAGGTCGTGCATTGTTTAAAATGCGCGGTTAAAACCCACTTTCGTGGTTGCACGAATGATTCTTACTTGTCCGATTGGAGATGATTTTTAGGAAGACTAAAAGATACGTTCGAATACACTTCCGTCTCTGCTAAAAAAAACCGGATACTCTGTTGCTAACACTGGTGGTCGAGCTACGCGAAAAAAAAAACATTCTCAAAAACTGAGAGTTCGAATGTATTCGTGTAAGGTTGTCTAATGAATAAATGATGAACGCTGATACATAGACTGGTCGAAAGTTTTACGGCTAGTTCAGTGGTACGGTCTAAAAATCGATCAACCATGTTGATGATGCTTATTCTGCGGGACAAATATGAATATCGGTTGTGCCGAGTACATGCATCATACTGATTCAAATATTAGTCCTACACATTTTAGGAAGTCGAAAAATTTTTTTCTGTAGCCTACTAAGTTTCATCGTACAAAACTTTGTAGACTACGCTGATTGGATCACGTGTTGCGTATGGCGAACACTCGTCTACCATGTCATGCCCTATTTTGTGTACATCCTGCTAAATGGAAGAAGCCATGTGGAGGTCAACAGTAGGTGTCTCACATCTTCGTGGTTGGGGTCCGAAAGACTCGTCAGCTAGCTGGCTGGAGACACTGAAGAATATAGCAGTGAACCATGAACAATGGCGATCGTGCTGTCATTTTCTATCGAATCAGAATGATTGAAAACACGTGCGTTTGTACAATCAGGCTGTGTTCCGTGTGTTGGCTGCAGCAGCATCTTATCTCTTCCGCCTGCGCAGGACCACTCCCTGTTCCCCTTTGATATTCACTCTTTTTATATGAACATGTAACTCTGGGGAAAGACAGCGGTCAGTGAGGCTTGCTTTGCTGTTTAACGCTGAACGATGATGATGATGATGATGATGATGATGATGATGATGATGATGTATATATTTGCACACCACTCCAACCACTGGCACACCGAGTGACGAATCACAATGTGCAGGCCTGAAATTTGAAGTGAATTAGTGGTTTGCATGTGAACGATGTTGACGAGACGGCGTTCAAAAGCCAATCTCATGGACACAATTCTTCCCCCATGTCTCCGGTCAATGCCTCACCTGGCCAAATTGTCAAGGGCCTCGACTGATTGTCAGATCCTAAAATTTATCGGCCCAGCAAAAAAATCAGTAAAATGATGATATGAATACCAAATTACCGAATTGTAGGGAAATGAGTAAAAGGAGCATGAATGGATGGATTTTGTCCGCAATAGGAAGCTGAGCTGTGAAGAGCCGAAATCTGTTACGGAGTAAAATGTCTGGAATAATTGAACTAGGCTTTGTTGTTTGAGCAACTCTGGCTTCAGCTGACGGATTGCTGTAAATGTCCAGGGGTAGTTGCTTTTGTAGCAATTTTATCTGAAGCCTGAAGAGATGAGACGGGGTGTTTGGATCAGTTTGAAATTTATGAACGGACCGATCTGGTGTTCACTACCAAACAAACGATTCCCGATTGTCCTATTGATTGATGTTCCTGATCGATCACTTGACAAAATGGCCGGTTTACGTTCGGATAAATAGCATGGAATAACAGGACGTAAAGTGAAAAGCAAAACAAATAATTAATACGGATGAGTTAATCTAAGAGTGGAAAATTTTGCAGGAAATTGTTCTGTACTAGCAGGAACTGAAAGAAAGGAGGCGGATCCCTGTTTGTTGATTTGTCTTTTGAGTGAAACTGCTCTGAATTGGTTTCATTCACGCTTTGTTTGTTCTTGGATTTTGCCACAAATGAACCCTGTTGGAGATCGGCTTTTCCGAAGCACATTCCCGCCTGTTGCACTTTTGTCGATACTATCGAGCCCTCTTAACGCAGAAGTTGTAATAAGTTTCTCTGGCATCGACATGGGTGAACTGGTGAGGGATATACCTGAACCGAATTAGGAAATGAGTGAATTTGACTCATTCAATTTGAATTCCGAATCGCTCTTTTCTACACGGCCATTAACGATTAGATGTTGAAGATGAAGATGACCATGTTCATTGTTTTAGAATTTCAAGCGGAAGCTTGATATTCTTTTATCTTCTATCTTTTACTTCCTTTTTATTAATGAAACAACAATGTATATCAATTTTCAGGAAGGGAACCGCGACCAACAGAGGGCTGCCAAGTGAAGAAGTTGGTCGGTGGTGGGAGGATTCGAACCCGCGACCTTCACGTCCAAACGCCACGACCTTATCCGTCTGGCCACCGCTGGCCGACAATTCCCATCGGTTTTTATGTATTGTTTGCTAGCACAAAGACTATACACATATCATCCATATGCTCACAGAATAAGACTTGACTCACGATGATGCCGGTTAATGAACATCAGTCAACTTTCGACAAAAGTACGTTAGTCAGAAGAGCTTAAACGGTGACTTCATTGCTACTCCATCTTCCTACCAGAATTATTGTACGAAACTTTGTACGGTCAACTGGCAATTTGGGAATAAATTTGTTAGATTTCGGTCAGGACGGCAGCAGTTTTGACCGCTGATTTTGGCAGATAAGATAAGTGGTTGGTCACTGTTTAGTAAGACTTATTCTACTGTATCACAGACGGATTGTGAAATCTAATCATTACGTTGATACTGAGCCTAGCTATGCATATAATGGTTTTTATAAAATCCTTATATTTCTGCCTGGCATTCTCACTGAAGCATATTACCCAACAATCGGGTGACATCAAAATCAAGTTGACTTTGTCGATTGTGGTTTTTGTCCCGATCAGGTTTTCGTCCTCAAATGACCTTGGACCGGAAATGCAATTATTTGACTCGTCGGAGTTCACGTTCAGTAAATTACCCTTTGACCGAAGAAACTGGATCCATCAAACTCGCGGCAATGGTCTATTAGAAAAATCTTGTAATTATTTGATCATTTGGAGATAGCTAACTGCAAGTTAACGAGTTTTTATTCCGTCGGTTTGATATTTCAACTTTTCCTCTTCTGAGTACCACTGATTCATTGATCCCTAAGACTTTTAAGTATTGCAGAAAGCTTAGAGTCGAGTATCCTCTTACTAACAAGTTCAGAGATGATTGATTTCCACCGTTCGCTAGTTTTTGCCAGCTGGATCTCTTTGAACAGTCGATTGTTTTGAGTATGACAAAACGATATTTTGATTAGATTTTTCGTTTTACGCCACTCTTAGGCACCTAAGTTATAGTTTCCACAAGGACTCCAGCGTATTCGCAGCATGTAGATGGACAAAAAAATCCACTGACTCACAAAAATTTTACGCTTCCCGTGTTTCTCCCATGCGATGTTCTTCGGGACATTTTCGACTGTGTGCTATGTTACCTACGAACCAACAGGGTGAAAAACAGCCTGTCAAGTTGGAAAACACGGGGCTAATACAGCAGTCTTCAAAATCCAAGTTCGCCCAACCGATCACGACCAAGTCCCGTGGGTCGATCGATAGAGTGACAGATAGTCCGCAGGGTTCAGGATTCAGGTATCAAGATTGCACGCAAAATTAAACGTTTAAAAAAGCAATGCATGTTGCCCAATCCATGAAAATCGATCGAGCTATGGATTCTTCTTCAATTACACTGAAGTATTTCAGTTTTCCCAGGGGTTGTTACACCCAGTATGTAGTTCAACAAACAGCCAGCCAGGAAAAGTTTAAAAAAACAAATCAACGCATTAAATCCTCATCACCTAGCAGTTATCAAACCTTGGTCTATCTGAATCTAACCACAAAGCTGAAGCAAATGACTACATAAGCCAGACAGAGCATTGGGATAAGGGCTAGTAGATCGGATTTCATGGGTTGTATACCTAAATTCTAGGTATGGAATACAAAAAGTCAAACAGTCATAATTCTAATTCACGATCGTCTAAGAGGTCATTACCAAATCTGAGCACAAGCATCCCTCGAGTGTAGAAGTTTACTGTCGGTTACACCCAAGTATCAAATAGATCAACTCAAATGGCAATAAATCCCTCATCGTTTCAGTGTTAAGGTTACCGATTAGGACTTTGGAGAGACAGAGAGATCCGAAGCTATTGCAATGTGTCTAGCGGTTCCTGAGTACATCCATAATTTGCTCAGATCTGGTTACAGATCATATACTGTCGGAACTATGGTGAGAAAATGAAACAGCGTACGAGAAACTGATTAGGGAAAAGAAATAGTGTGCAAGGTTCACCAAACGTGATCGTTTGTATATCCCCCTACATCCACGTCGTCGGCCATTCATCTGGGTCTTGGGTACTTGCAGCTGGAGTTTCGGAAGAAACGCAGCCTCGAGCAACCACTGTTGTTTTCGTGGTTAAGACAATTGCTCAAATGACTTCCCTGTGCCGGGGATCCCGCTTTTCTAACTGAACCCATTCCCTTCGTTTCACGCGTTTTTATACGTTTTTTTCTTTCTGTGAGTTCCCAACAATTGTGAAATTGATGTAGCTGGGTCGCGAATTCTAGCGACTTCGACCGATCATCTAAGGTTCTTTGCCAATCCCACTGCGATTACCCAGACAGGATAAACATTCCAGCCTCTGGCTGGCCATCACGGCCCTGTATATTAGTCAGACAAAGATACCGACAAGCTGTTCTAACTGGAACCTGATGGCTTCATCGTTTTTATTATCTCTGGCCGATTCGTTGTTTTCCAGCCTTTATTTTGAACATTGGCTCACTTACCTTCGAAAATGTGTCAGAAAAATCAGGCTATCCTTCTCCTGGTCTTGCAATGAGTCGGATTGGCTGCAATGTCGGCACTGTCCATGAGCTCACCGTCGGTCTATTTGAGTTGGGTCTCCCTGTCCTGACTTCCAAATACAGGACGTTCCGTTGCTGGTAAACGAAACAGCCCCCATGCAGTTCTGTGAACGGCTAGAATTTTGCCCTTGCAGTCAGGGTCATCGTTTTTCCATTGGTGAATTGCACCGAAGGATGTGTTGATTTTTCTCAGTCTGCCCCTGAACGACATGCGCAAAGTTCGTCAACGGTTAGCAGATAAATGGATGTTCAAACGATGATTCCTAACAAGGAGAAAACAATTGTACCGTGTTTCTAAGGGTTCTTACTGATGACTTGAGCGTTAATATCGACTGATGGGTAGTTTATTGGGAACCTTGACTCCTCCTAATATGAACTTCTTCAATAGATATATGCCAGACATTCACGGCTTTCTAGTAGTCAGCTGAGCGTTGATATTATTGAATGAATGGTTTCATAGAAATGAACAAAACTCAGTTACCATCTTTTATCTTTCACTTCTTTTTATTAATGAAACAACAATGTACATCAACTCTCAGGAAGGGGGCCGCGGCCAGCAGAGGACTGTTAAGTGGGGAAGTTGGCCGGCAGTGGGAGGATTCGAACCCGCGACCTTTAAGTCCAAACGCCACGACCTTATCCTTTTGGCCACCATACCAAATTGAAGGTGGAAACGCGGTCATGTTAATGAAGAAGGATATCCAACACCCTTTTCTGTCCACAGGATCCAGAAATTCACCACTTCTTCTTTGGAGTTTGTGTGTGCTTACACTTGTGAATTGATCTGGACCGGTCTAGTGAAAGGTTTCATTCACCGATCAGCCAAGAGCAAAATGTGTGGTCTTTATGAAAGGTGGTACATCTGTTTCCACTTCTAACGAGTGTTTTTTTATTTGAGTGATCCCTCGGTATGAATTCATCGCGTTTATCAAATGTAATCACATTGCGGGCTGTTTTGGTGCATCC
>LUCM01008110.1:118281-141407 GCA_008360955.1 Fasciolopsis buskii
CAACTTGTTTCTGTCATTATCTCCTACCATTTTCCCATCATTTCCACAAACAAACCGCGGTAGTGATAAAACTGGCAGATTTGACAGCGGAGACCCGTAGACTGACGCCGTCAGGAACCGCACACGTTTGCAACGTCTGCAGTGTCCATAAGAAATCTGTCTATCGATCAAAGGAAGTAAGACTTGTCCTATGCGCTCAGAACTTATGGAATGCAAAGGATGTGCAAAGATTGTCGGTGTTGGTACTTCGATATCTTCTTCGTAGTATTACGGCATGTTAGGAAAATCATATTAGTAGGTCTAAGATCAGGCCTAGCGAATTAGGTTGCGGATTATATTCGACCAAACATGCAGTAAACCTGATTAGATTGAAGTGATCCAAACATGTATTGCGCTATTCCGCTGATAGACTCGCTAGTAGTACACTGTTCTCCGAGGCAGTATTAGTTGGAGGAATGTCCGCGGTTGATATTCATGCGATGACGAAAAGATATGAAGACTCTAGACGGTGGACAGTCGGCAATGGGTCAAGTTAGACTGCGGATTTCTGTTCACGAGATCCTTCAAAATTTGCGTGGGAATACTTGGGCAATAAGACATGTCGCCACAGTCAGTGACATCCTTGTATTCGAAGTATTCTGTCGCTTTGCAGTCCTCCCGTCTTATTATCTTTGGATATTTTTCGCGGAGCGTAACATGTTCGTAAGGAGTTACTGGGCTTAAATTAGTTCTACTCGATGGTCTATGCTGAGAAAAACCTAAAAATGAAAATTCGCACACTTAGGCAATCCCTCATCGATCGACATAACTTTCTGCATATCTCACATACTTTCGTACACATTCAAACGAAATAACTGATCGGGCCAAAAGCTTTGATGAAACCTAGGCAGAACATTTTTGCGGTTTTCCTCCAATCTGACCTTACAATTATTCGGTCGAAGGGGCTCTAACTATTTGCGTGACTTGTCTTTCCTTCAGAAACGTATGTTCCCGGTCACCTTCTCTGGAGCCTGATAAATTCTCCAAGTTAGACTTAAAGACATCTATCAACATTGGTAAATTTCATTTCTACGATAACATTTCTTGGTTGATGATTGCCTCAAATCGACTGTATTATATACTGCAGTTGTCGACAATCTTGGTTAAGGGTTGTACTATTGCTATGCGATGGAATCGTTTGTTTTCACGATCTCCGGCGCTTTGAAAGTCTTCTCCTTTGTTATATTCAGTTTAGGAACCAAAGAGGGTTAAATAAAGATATAAAGAATCGATTTCTTTTCTATCATTCTAGCGAAGTACATTGCGATATGTGTTTGTCGATGCCTTTCAATATGTTTTGATCGTCACACGCTTCACTCCAGCGATTTAATCCAAGTAGTCTCATCCGATTTCTGAGTGTAATTTCAACTTCACACATTTGCAATATCACGTTTTACGTTTCTTCTTTCGTCATTGTTTATTCAAAGATCCCGTTGGCCTTGCGCTGTTAGATTTGTACTAGAGTGCTCCAAAGTGTAGACATTTTTTATTCTCGGATTTTTCGTTAACAAGCCAACTTCAGTCTGTTTTTCGAATTGATCCCCTGACGCTAGCTTAGTCTACTTAGAACTGAAGCACGGTGGTAGTGTCTACCTTAACGATTTCAACTGCAACCTAATAATTTTCCCAGTTTTCTCAAATCTTGCCCTTGTCTATTGTTGTTTAACTTCTTTGTTTATTAATGAAATAACGGTTTTGGTCTATCTCTCTGAAGGGATCGAGACCAATGGAAGGCAGCCGTTTGTGGAAGTTTGCCGACCGTGGGAGGATCTGAACTCGCTACCCTCACGTCCAAGCACCACAACCTTATCCGCTTGACCATCATCGATCGGGTTACTGAGTTATGCTTGAAACAATATGGTGAACTCATTCCAGTGACACCAATTATTGCTGTTCGAGTTTGATTCATATGGCTTATATGCGATTCATACTAGTTATACGGGTAAGGAGTCCGCATCGGTACTGTGCACTACGATTCCGGTCAATATAGTTGATCCACTATTCGTCCTCGAGTTCTAATTTATCTGAACGGGCTCGTGCGCCTGCTAAGACGATGAGTGAATGCTGTGAGCATTCCAATCGCGCCATGAGTCTTACAGTACAATCCGATACTTGTTAGCAAACAAAATAGCTGGATATGCATATATGCACTACGCTATTGCTGATGGCGCCCGGGTACAATAAATTTGCTTCGACCCTGGGCCGCTTTCTGTGATATGTTTCATTTAACACTAATTAGTGCAAGTGGTAATATATTATTTTATTTGTATGATTTTACCGGTTCGGATTGAGGCCAGATCTGCATGTTTGAAAACGAACGTTATTCTGGTGTGCCAATTGCAAGTACAACCTAATATGATTCTGTGACACTGCAAAACTTATAGTTGATTCCAGCTCCAATTATTCCATATACCCATAAGGCAATTTCTGCGATTGTATGGCACCGTTGTGTTCAATTTCTTCAACTCTTTTTGTTTGTGTCCAACCAACTTAGCTCAAAGGATTATGAGTAGTATAAATCTTCAAAGAAACAGCTCAAAATGTGCCATCCCGTTTAACTAGGGGCTGTTTTGTTTTGCTAATCCAACGAGACTCCTTTTTTTGACGTCGGACGCCCCCAGTGTTTTAAAGTCACTTGCATCAATCAAACTTTTATCTTTTATCTTTTACTTTCCTCATTAATGAAATAGCGTACACCATTTTTCAGGAAGGGGACCATGACCAGCAAAGAGCTGCCAAGTGGGGAAGTTGACCGGCGGTGGGAGGATTCGAACTCGCGACGTCTAAATGCCACGACTTTATCCGCTTGGCCACCGCCGGCCTAGCAGACAGTGAGTTGGTCTCAATCGACCAGAAAAACAACTTGTGATTAAGTTCGCATGCAAATGCACAATGTGGGACATACGTTCCAACACACACGCAAAGAGAATATAAGCGGCATGCTAGATTACATCAACAGAACCATTCGCCCCGGTTCAACCGTATACCGATTCCCGTCATTTCACACGCTTACGCCATGTGCCCAAATGTCAGGCAATAGCACCGGACCTGACTTTCGATTAGTCACAGTACTTGTATATCCGTGCTTGAAAATGTCCCTTATTTCACTAATTCATTTTATTTAACAAATCCAAATTTGAACATTTTAAGCACCTGTGAGCTGTCGAATAGACGAATTGTTGATAATTCGAAGGCGATCGATACGAAAACATTTCACTCCAACATCAAATTGAGTGATTTTGAATTTTAACACTAGTCTGTTGTGTTCGAAAGTCTACTGGCGACAGAAGACAGAGAATGAGATTTAGCACGAATGTAAAACGAATAAACAAATGTGAAGTGGTCGAGCATTCCTAACAGTAGGGGGGACTTGAATTGTTGTGTAACTGCACCTTCGTAGACGATTTCATGCATCAATAGCTCGGGAATATAACCTCCCACATATGCCATCCGGATTTCGAGACTGAAAACTCCACACATAGAACCACTCCAAATTCGAACTTGTCGATCCCATTACGAATGAGCGCACAAATTGTACTGTTCTAATCATCTTAGTGAACCAGAAGTGTTTGCTTTTACGTGGCTGTCCAAAAGATGCACTTGAACGAGTTCCGCTAAGTTGTATTCAAGGCAGTCTTTGTTTGATTTCCACCACTACGATCCTTGGACAAATTTGGATGAACCAACGTGCACACCAATTCATCTGCCTCCTCAATCGCTTTGATCATCAACCGCACATTTGCCAAGTGAATTTGTCAATAAGGAATTCACTTGCTCACCAGCTGAATGACCGCTGCTCAGCGAGGTGCAGCCCAGGTGCAGTTTCCAATGCACAAACCTTTGGGTTGTCCTTCAACACTGACATCTCAGTCGCCCAAATTCTAGCGGGAAAATGACTACAAACAACCACAGAAACTATATTCAAATCATATGAGAAGTCGCCGGCTTCTTCAGCACTAAAAAGTAACGGGTATTCGCATATTCCGTTTTTATTGATTGTTCAGTGAACGATTCGCTCGCGCATATACGATTCATGTGGTTCTGTCGTTGGCCAATTTGTGTCAAACTACTTGTCCGTGTGTTGCTTGAAAGTCAACTGTCAATTTGTTGACTGCGTATTTTCAGGAGAATTGCCGAACCTATGACAAATTCATTGGTGTGCACACTTGAATTAACTAATACTGTCCAACATTAAATAGTAATCGACACGGAAAGACTAACGGCGCAAAATCGGAGGCCCCAAACCTCTAGCCTATGGACACGTTACCAAGTCACTGAGACCGGATTGCTTGAATTTTGACTCCACAAATTCAAACTTGATGTACTTTGAAATGAATGGCACATTCTTGTTTTATTTATTTTATCTTTTACTTCCTTTATTAATGAAACAACAATGCACATCAATTTTCAGGAAGGGGGCCGCGGCCAACAGCAGGCTGCCAAGTGGGAAAGTTGACCGGCAGTGGGAGGATTCGAAATCGACGGTTCCACGTCCAAACGCCACGACCTCATCTAATTGGCCATCGCCTAACCTGCAGCTAATTTTTCATTGGTTGGTTGAAAAACTTGAAATTACTTTGATGATACCTTCGAATTCTCTAAATACATTGTTGTTTAAGTGCGGCACAATTGGGGCGATAAAAGAACGACGGTGCTCAGACTAATAAGATTTTCGAAATTCGACACCTGATCAACTTTCCCATTTGTGAGCCTTCGAATGACTGGAACCAGTTCCTTGAAAATAACGCGATTTGTTCTATCATTCGCGAGAAGGAAAAGGATAAAAGATGGAGACATCAAAAATCGATATTTAGTGTAATTCTGACTACTTCTAAGGATTTGTTAGTAGTAGAGGATTGAGTGCTTTCATAAAATAATTATAGGGACTCAATGTACTCATAATTGCCGTATGTTTGGAGTTGCCAAAGATGATATTTTGGTTAGTTTCGAGTCAGCTGCGTGGGAAAGATGATTGGATAGCCATGTTTGGTTCGGATAGCCGAAAGAGATCCACAGTCATTACACTTCTTTTGCCTGCTAGAGGAAAAGAGTGTCAGTGGGAATCAGGTGTTGTCTCAGCCGAAAATCGTGGAAGCTGCCTCGCTCACACTAGAAAGCAGTCGATTTCTCAATCGAATTAGCACTCGGGACGAACGACAATCAGTTGAATCCCAGAGTTTTTCATGCTGAATATTTTGGGCAGAAATTCAATGCATTTAAACGGGGCTACATTCGGCCAGCTGCGCAATGCTGTTGTCGTGTAATCGAAAAATGTATAACACCAGGCGTGGGCAAGTTTATTGTCCCGCCCAGACATTTAGGCAATACCTACTGGATTTGCTTGCCCGGAAGTGCTATGCATTTTCGACGATCAAAGCGAGCGTGAACGATTGCTGTGCGGGCGAATTTTGCCTTGAGTGCCGGTCTAATTGATGCACATACCTCCGTGAGTGCGTCAGTGGATGGCTGGTCTAAAAAGTCAGTTTGCTTGACGATGGATTTGTTTGCAAGCCCATTCACCCACTTACACACACACACACACTCACACATACACACACACAAACACGTGATAGCTGGACATCACAAGATCGAATTCATCCAAATCCTAGTAGGAATTTCTTCTCAAGGTACCCTGATCACTTTGTATCCACGTGTCTTTCATCACCATAATCACAAAATTAACAATGTTTGATCGTTTTTACCTAATATTCTCTGCTCCCTATCCACCTGACAGTAATGCATACTCATTTCTTCTTGTTTGTATGTACGTATGCACTTGGTTGGGTACGCGCGTACGTATTTCCGTTAATTATAAGTATTTCGAATTAAGTGTGATCGAATATTGGGCAGATTGGCAGAAGGTGAACCAAGTTCATTCCATCTTGTTGTATTCTTCTGCCAATGATCGATGTGTACGCTCACATCGCATTACTTTTATCATATTCCAGCTAGCAATACGTCGTGATCTTTGAACGGATCGGTCACTTAAGATTCTGTTTGCATTTGTGTTTGGTTAGTTTTCTAATGAGGCAAAAGTTCACATTTTTGTCAATAAATCACCTTGCCAAGCAGCAGAAGTTGTACTTCACTGGATGTTTCATTCTGCAGCGTCTACTTTCAGTTTGCTATTGGGAATCGTGAAAGAACTCTAAAACTGCTTGATCACGTGATTCAGGGGAATCTCCAATAGCACATTTCTTTCTCAAACTGCAAATCAACGTATGCGAAACAAATATCAAACGACTGCGGTCATTCACGTTGGCACACGGACATTTATCCAACTGTACGATGATGTATGATAGATCATTTGCCCGTCAATAATTTGCAGTTGATCACATCAACGAGTTTTTTGATGGCATTCGCCCCTTTGGGGAGTCTGAGTAGAAAGAAGGCTACACGACTGGCACACGAGGCTTTGTAACTTGATCGAACTGGGTAGTAGAGAATCTCGTTTGCCAATGAGATGACTTATTAAGCGGCATCCGTTGCTGACTGAGATCGATGAATCGATTGCGGCTAAAATGTGTGACCTTCCGAAACCGGTAAGAAATTCATCTGGCCCGGTTTTGATGCTTTTGGGGATTGAAGCTCAACAGAAGGATGACTTTGTAAATGCTGTCACTGTCGGACACGGACAGAATGACGCAGTTGTTAAGGCACTGCGATTATTCCTCGATGATTGGCCACGTAGAGAATGAGTAAGATCAAAAAGGATCCACTGTGCTCATTTCTCACCGTGATGAATAATGCACAACTGATAACATAACGTCGTACCGGAGGCTTTGCAGGTCACATTTGCAAGAACGTGAGACAATGTTCGGTAGCCAAATGTTCAGCGGCAAGCCCCAAGTGTAGTTTGATTGGTTCGGATTGTTAGGTTTGTCTGAACTGCACAGAAAGGCAAATCACGGGCTTGCTATATTGAAATTCGTTCTGACACTTGAAAAGTTGTGTGATGCATATAAGCCAACTAAACAAGAGTCAGGCCTCGCCTAACTGCCTGTCAAAGCACTCCAGACGTACGGAGTAATCTTTTGTACGCGATAAACAAGATGTGTTTAAGGCTCACGAAAAGAGAAATCAAACCATTTCTATCCCTTAAGAGAATTTCGAAGCCGTAAAAGGGAAGATAGCGCTCAGATAACTCGTACATAAACGCTCCTCAGAAACACAGGTAGATGAACAAGGCCGCACCCAACGCAATCGTGCATTTACTCATTCATCTATTGACGCGTTCGACATCTGGTGAGAGGTCATCTGACCACATTCGGTTTTCGGACAAACTGATATCGCAATAAGTGTGGACTACCATACTTACCAGAAAGTGTTCTCCGGTAAAGTGAATGAATTCTACGGTGAGTACATGCTAGCCCATCCGCCTATTGATCAAGTGAATGAAGGTGAAAAAGAAACGCCGTCGACACTATGGAAAATTCGTTGTTTTATAAATATCACTACATTCTACTCGTAAACCGGGAACGGCAGACGTAGTTCCTGATTCTTCCTGGCGTGTTGCCCTTCAATTGGCGGGCGAATATCTCTGGTCTTTTGGCCTCACCGGTTGTAAGAATACTATCTCAAACTTTGGAGAACTAGTAAATTTTCCTTTAGGAAACCATTTGCTTATCAGCAAACCTATAGGCCTTCGAATTAGTTTCGATCCAGGAAATAAGGCAGCTGGCCGACTGACTTTATCCTTCGTGTGCTGTTCTTTTCACATATTGCTTTCTCGATTAATGAGTAGAATGCATCATTTTCAGCGTATAGGTTCGGTGCTTGGTCTCCTCGTATCCCAATGCTTTTCTTATTCGAAATCACTCCATCCGAGTTTAACATCTGATCGCCAATTATGAGGCCTCGCTTATTCCGTAACTGGCCCCTTTTCGAAACATTTCTGTTTTACTAATCGATATCATCACCATCATCATCATCATCATCATCATCCAAATCACCAACAGCATCACCAACTTCAACATCCGGATAGTACTACTAACAACTATACAAATCACTAACGTCAATATCTGTATGCTTTTTACCAAATATTATGAAACTCCAAACGGTGCAATTGCTGTTTACAATTTCCCAAATCATGTCAGGGCAAGGCCTGTCTGGACAATTCAAACTCTGTAAAATTCAATAGATAACCACTTGTCATTGCTCATTAAGTGCCTGAAAACCGTATTCCTACCGCCTAATTCCACTTTTCGGGATCTCATAAGCAACTTGCATTGTTTGTGAGTAGCTTGCGACTAGCGGAACACAAACGTTTTTGCATGCGGTGTCTGAAAAACCAATTCGTTGCTTTGCAAGTACGCATATTCATCAAAATTCGTTACGATTTCTATTCAGAACTGTAGAAAATGATAACAATCCCATTGTTGGAAAATTGATCGAAACATGTTGACACGTTTGCAAAATCCCGAATGCGACTGCTAGGACTAGACTTGTTGTTTCCGGCTGAAACAGACCGCCAACTGAGACAAATCGCTCACTCTCACTGGCGTTATTTTTTCTCGTTAAATCCGCAACTGCAGAGTGGAGACCAAATCTTACGAATCAATTTGAACTTGAATTTCCTGCCGACTATCCTCCCTATGTCCAGAATATTCAAATTGTGCCCACACGAATATTTCAATTTTTCATGTGGATGAGAATGAAAAGTGTACATTCTAACTTTTGAATGTCTACTTAGTTTGGGAAATGTATTAGTCACACATTACACCAGTTGATTGGTCTTGTATTTCTGTTTACTCGAATCGGTATGATTAGGCTTACTGTTGCTCTAGCTGTAGTAGTAGTAGTAGTAGTAGTAACAGTAGTGTTTGCAATAGTAATAATATTAGCACTAGTGATAATAATAATAGTAGTAGTAGTTGTGGTAGTAATAGTAGCAGTAGTAGGTTCTGTTGCCGTGGTGGTGCTGGTGATGACGTTGATTGTAGTTTTTTGAAGAGCGCTCGACAATTCAAAGAATGATAGGTTTGTGAAATTAGCCTTCGTTAGTACGGGAAAGAAGCTATGGAAGAACAAACGGAATGAAAACCTCTAACATTTTTTGACTTTTGCCTTTTACTTTATCAATTGACGAGATTACCGTGCAAATCATTTGCAGGAAATGGGCTGCCAAGTGACGAAGTTTACCAACCGTGGGAGGAACAGAACTCACGACCTGTATTTCCAAACGTCACTACCTCATCCGTTTCATTGACGCCGATCAAAACGCCATATCCTAACGGTAGGATGAAAGCAGTCGATCACGCGCCCATCAAAGGGTAGGGATGTCCAGCAATTCTAAGTGCGCTAAATAAAAGAAAAATACGGTCTTCGAAGACGGCTCAGAATTTTGGGATAGACGTTTGCACAGTGCTAGAAAAGCGGAGCGGTAATTTGAAACCGAAACAAAAGAAAACACAGATTTCTGATTATGTCAAAATTTGGGTAGGCACTAAAGGAACAATCATGAGGTGAAATGGAACTAACAGTTCTCAGGAAAAAAATCTTTATTGTTAACGGGATCTGTGACAAAAACGCCCTAAGCATCAGGTTTCCACCGAAATGTAATCATGAAGGACATTCTAGAACCCGTCTTCAAGTCCCCACCGGGAATAAACAGAAGAATATAATATGAAAGGTCGCTGATCTTCTTTGTCTAAAAGACTGCCAGGAACTTTTGAACTAAAGACATTTTTCCGTCTGTGTAATTAGTGGGAGAGACCGGAAAGAACCTGCTAGTGGAATTCCCTGGTCCACGGCTGAATAGCCAGTTTCTAGACCCGAAGATGAACAAACGGAACAATAGCAGTCCAGTCCGAGAATGCAAAGAAACCACATTAGGGACGCAGGTCTGCAATGTTGTCCTTGGTTATTTTGGCTCGTTATTTTGCATATTTTTACTTTCTTTATTAATGAAATAGAAGTGTACCACATTTTTCGGAAGGGTACCCTGGCCAACAAAAGGACTGCCAAATGCGGAAGTTGGCTTTTTTTACTGTTTACGGAGAAAGTTTTGGAGAGAAAATTGTTGAAATGAGGCCAAATCCACCTAGGGTGACATTTGAAATCAGCTCGGTTTCTTTCACAATCCCTCGGTTAAGTCCTGCTGATTGGACGGTTAGTTTTTCTCCCAAAACAATGTTCATCTAACAAGCGGTCAATTGATAATGTGCTATATAAACTACGTTGCCCTTTCCAGCTAGATTAAAGAATACTTAAAATTGTCATCCAGTAGGATGCAAAAGTTCTTGATAAAATGATCATCAAATTCATGAAAAGTAACTCCGCGTTCCGGGGCTTCCTCACGGTCCGAGATGGCAGTAGACCGACATTTTCCAATCTTTAGTTCTATAGTCCGGGAAAAGAAACTAAAATAGTCTCCATTCCGAACATAATAAACAGCTCGCCTTCTGTTAAATCTGTTTAGATCGACCAACGTAAGTTTTCAGCATTCATTGAGCTTTTCATTATGAAAAATCTGCCAGTTGGTGAGCGGTCACGATGTTCCCTATTGATAAGGTTATCTAGTTTGGCATGTAACAAACCAACACTAAGAAACAGTGAAGACTGGCCGATCACGTGACGAATCAAAGTAATTTTCCCTTTGAGTTGTACCCACGGTTGAATTGACTCAGTCGTTGCTAGGATCTGAGAGATTGATAAGAAGAAATGTTACACTAGTAGGCCATGTACTTCCGTTTTTTAGACTTTGAAGTAGTCGTTGCTGATCAGATAAAGGTAGGGTTCGTATATTTTTCAAGTATCATCGTGCGTGCCGGCTAAAAAACCATGAATGTCGAATACAAACCTATAAGCAAAAGATAAAAACCATTTGCTATTGCTAAATAGCCAGGGGAACACTAGTGGTTCAAACGCCCGACAAGATGTATTCTCGGTTAGGGTCTAATTTGAGGCACAACAGCTGGGCGTAAGAATCGCGGTAGGAACAGTCACGAATTCATCTACCCACGTACGAAGCAGATCAGTGAAACAGGCCGGCGGTGGCCAGACGGATAATTTCGTGGCGTTTGGTTGCGGGTTCAAATTCTCCCACCGCCGGTCAACTTCTCCGATTGGCAGCTCTCGGCTGGCCGCGGCCCACTTCCTGGAAAATGATGTACATTATTATTTTATTAACAAAGGAAGTAAAAGATAAAAGAAAGCCAAAGTACACGTGTGCCTTTGAACAAGAGCGACCCCGCGGTCAAAACAATTAAGGACCCAAAAAACGGAAAGAATGCTCGGAATTATTATCCGATTGTCACACACATTCAGGTCAGACACACGGAGAGCAACATTCAGAACTCATGGGAGGAGCTTACAACAGAAGTTCACATTCTCGTATGGATTGGCGTCACACAGATATAGTTGCGCGATGTTTCTTCATCCCACTGATGAACATTGTGGAGAAAGTCTTGCTATTTGTAGACCAGATCAGAAACACCAAACATTCAATCAACTGCCTGTAATACCGGTTCACAGTATTAACTAAAACTGGTGGGAAGGATCAAGCAACGTCCTAAGTTGTAATTCAGCTTGTGTCAGCCCAAGATCATTAGTTAGGGGCTTGAAAAAGAGATTGGATGACTAGCATGCTCGAAGAAGAAGATCAGCAAAACCGGTGACACTGGAAGCCTATTTCGAAAAGGTCCATCTTGAAGACATTAGAGAAAATTTCGAGGAATTCCCCTCTTGAATAGGGACATTCATGAGGGCTATATTGATCCATTCAAATGAGGAGACATGAACTGTCAAAACACTGGACACAAACACAACACCAACGTCAGGAATGGTACATTCAACCATAATACTACACCTAGAAGTTTCTTAATACTTTTAGCCAGGATTTGAACAAATAACTCTAGAAAGCAGTTTTCTATCCTGACTTGAAATTGCTAGAATTCGTCCACGTACGCAAGGAGGGGAATCTAAATGAAGTCGTAGGCAATTGTAGATATGTGAAGTCAAGAAAAGAGTTAGAAGGGACACGTTTAGAAAATGCGGTGAACGGAACGATAACACTAACGCAGCGCGGTTTCGCATAAAATAAACCTCGTTTTTACATTCTCGCTATCGTTTTTTGACTCGACAATGTGGAACTAGTAAGGATGTGGCATTTTGATCAACTAAAGCCTTCCGTTTCATAAACTGCCTATTCCTAAAAGGAAATCTTGAAGCGACAGATTTTAAGTTGATGCCGACATTGACTGAGGGCATGCCTAAGGGATGGAGCTTATTACGTAAGGTTTGCGGATGCCTAATCTCACCTGGTCAGAGCTTGCAGTGGTGTAGCCCAGGGTTCACTCCAAGGGCCACTACTCTTTCTAATTAACGGTTTGACCTGGGGCATGAACTGTCCCAGCATTTTGTTCGCGGATGATCTAAAATTTTGTAGACAGTCCGGATGGGATCAATCATCCAGTTTGATTTATCGCAACTACATTATTAGACGTTTAATTGGCCTCCATCATTTAATACCATCTATTGTAAGTGTTTACTGACAACGGGTGCACAGTAAAATGTTTTGTGACTAAACCTATGTGTTCAACTGTAGCTTTTAAGGGTAGAACAGATAACGGAATCTTCGAACCCAATCGCCAGCTAATCGCTACTGAGCGTAGAGCATTCTAGAGTCTCTATCACTCTACAACAACGCTTCGCTCTCCGAGCACGGAGGTGCTGATACAGCGTCTTCGTATGATCTAGTCTGTATGTAGTCTGTATGTAGTCATGGGCTCGGTCACAAGTCGGAGATAAAAAATACATAGAAAAAGGTGCAGGGGTGATTCACGAAGCTCACCCAAGCTTTAAGGAACGTACCCACCAAAAGAGACTAAAACTCTTGAATATGCTGCCTACTAAAAGGAGGCCTTTAAGAGAACTGGAAAATTTTCAGCAATTAAAAGAACTGACGATGTCACCTCGACTGGTGATGAAACGCTTGCGGTTTAAACGCCAAGCTCGGCGACCAGAATTCCACGAAAACGAACAGTCTGTGTTACGACCAACACAAATTTTCAAATCCGTCCATGGCGAATTCTCGATCCTAGCAACTCTGCGTTATATGTCCGTGAAAATATACCACAGAGGGGAGGTTGTATGAAGTTGGCTAAACTAAAACAATGCGAAACCACAAAGCTCATTGCTATGCGCATTGAGTGATAAAATGCTGCAACCATCTTCAGGCTATTGCAAACGCAAAGGATTTTGACGACTGTCTTGACCGCCACTGATCATAGCTTTTTGCGGACTATTTTTAGCTAGATCTAACATTGCACTGCTCTTAGTTCTCCGAACATTGTGCAATAACGTTTGTATTGTTTGCTTTGGCCCGACTATGCGATACTACTATTCAAAAGTCTAATCTCTCCAAGTCCATTCATTGTTTTATTTTCGCTATTACCACATACCAAAGTACTATTTACCGGTCATCTAGTATAAAACTTTCAGGACCAAACTTAATACCTACAACCATGTCGGTAGGATGACCCAAACAAACCGAAAAACTCTCAACAAATCCGATAGATACCTCAGACTTTCCTCTCTCCTTAGGTCACTCCACATACCCCAAACAAATTGGAACACTAGTTGCCGCAGCACGTAGGATCTACTGGAACGTTTGCTTTTGCAAGAACCTCGACTTACCATAAGGCCAAAGTCATAAGTCCATTAAACTGAATTGATCTCACCAGCATTCAATGTCTGGTTTTTGACCGTCTAGTTCGAGCTTGTATTTAGCATGAATAGTCTGTTGAAACTGTTGGCATTTGGGCAGTGTTCATATGGCCCTGTTAGAACAGTGATGATCCACTAACTAGTTCCTGTCTGAATTTGGTTAAACAAGAACGAGTCTGTCTAATCAACGACTTTTGGTGGGTACAGACTGCGCATCACATTACACCTGGTGTAAACAACATGCATCAGTTTGATGCGCTTGGGCTAGTGGATGAAAAAAGCCAAGTAATTCCAGTAACACACTGGGGGATAAACAAGCTTGTTTTCATTAAGTGATAATCAAACATGACTAACACCAACTGTGATAAAAAAAAACAATGATGGTGGAACGAGATAGATGAATCCGGAATCGAAAGGATGTGCACATACACACATGATCCAGGCGTAAATTTTGAACCAAAAGAATTGATCTAATTATTTTATAGTTCCTTCCCGGGTAGATGGTGCGTGGGCTAGGGAAACTCCAGTGCTTCAACAAACTGTTTCTGTGCCCAAAACAAGAAACTACACGATCAACTACTCACGGCTGCCGTATGTGCGAGATCTAATATGGAGAACCGAGCACAGCTGTCAGCTACGGATCAGTTCCATCTGTCGAATTCTCATACGCGATACCCTGAGGGCTTTCTGATTCCAGAGAATAACTATTCTCTGTGATGTAGAAAGTTCAAGTTGGAGTGTTCTGATAATCAGGGTGTTGTACACCTGAGACCTATCGCATACGGAATAGCAATGCAACTTCTTCGCGGTCACTATCAAACTTGGAGTATAATGAATTTAACTAAAATGCTGAATTACACTTTGGGTTCAGTTTCTCATAATTTTTGTATTTCTAATCGTGTAATTATCCTCGTCCCGTTGCTAAATCTGTCAGTGAACAAACTTCATAATCATGCCATTTCAGCTTCATGCGTTTCCTTTAAAACTTTTATGGATGACTCCGCCAATTCGGTTGGTTTTTCCATCACCTCAACTGGATGTTTCATTTACACCATTCTATGCCCGCATGTATGGGACTGGCTCGTTGGTGATCGATCGTGGCCCTTGCTACACTAATTTCCATTTTCTGGCCTCCTACTTCAACGTAGACCGACTTCATGTTAGAATTGCGCTTACATCGCTAATCCGGGGGTGACGGCGGGGGAATATTATACGAACTTTTCGAGCCTTCGCTGTGACCAGGGAGCGAATACTCGGGACGACCCAGTAATTAATCTACCGGTCGTTCGATGGTTTTTGCCAAAAGAAACGATCGGGTAGATTAGCTTGTCCAAAGGGCAAGTGAATAAGAGTGGAGCCGGCTGTGAAACAATGGTGCTCGCTCATGTGCTCCTAGTGAGGAAATTTTGCGGCCTTTTCAGTCACTGAGTTAAATTACGTGATCAACAGCAAGAACCATAAAAATGAGTCCAGAAACAGTCACTTACAGATTAGAAACTGATTTAGACAGAAAAGTAGATGATGTTGACTAAAGTTGTCATTTAACAATCAGTCAGTTTGACCATTCTGATTGTTCATCATAAGTTTGTTTTCAATCCTGGTGCCTCTTCCGTATTTCTAACTTCTCGTGATACTACTACAGTCAAGTATGAGTAGACTGTCGAAATAATAGGAGGCACAAACCAGCAATCAAAAAACGTATCGACCGCCTGGCGATCAGTATACTAATCACGAAGCGACACGAGAGATTACAGAAATTATCTCAGTGATAAGGTGAGCTTGTTGCATGTGATAACGTTTGTTCGCATCTCGGTCACTAGATTTGCCGTTTCGAGTTTCTGGAGCTGACAACAGAATAAAGGGAAAAGTTAGCTGTTAGAGCCCTGCTATTTGAGGCTGGAGAACTGGACTGGGTGAAGTTGAGTTTACGTGGACAATGGGAATATTTTCATCCACAACCTTGTCGGGTTTTCACACAGCTATCTTCGTCAGACTGGGACACCAAGTTTTCGGCTAGTTACCAGCCGAATGATTGCACATGGATTCGGTTGAGTGCTTTTTGGTTTAGATCAAAATCTAATAAATGAAATCGTCTGCGCATGCGAGCACACGCGCTTTCAGACATCCCAAAGCACATGTAAGATGTTGTGCGCTCTCCGTATTCATCGTTGTATGCGAAGTAAGAAAACTTTATTCCCAGAAGGCATTCAATGGCCAGCCTTTCGATTCAATCTCTCCTCCTTCAGGTGAATGGAAACAATGAACACAAACACATCGCTGATAACTCTTCTCGTTCGAATGCTTCTGGTATGCTTATATGTTCGGTGTTTATTTGTGGTTATTTGCAATTACTAGACTTGTTTAATGTTACAGATGTCAGACTTAAGCTGTTCGAAAGAGAATGTAGAAATGATCCAAGTGTGAAAAGTTCAAACTCGCGCACAGACGCAGCCCATGCATTTGTACTATGTGTTCTCTACCAGCTGAGGCCGGGAACTTTTCACGGTCAAATCAATTCTACATTTGTCAAATCTGTCCAACTAAAACTTCGTAACGAATAGAGCTTGCATATGTTTGCTGGTGGAGGCCAAGTGATTCACCGGGGAAGTCTGCCTCTGGCAGCAAAGGCGGCGAATAGTTTGGAGAACTGGATGTCATCTGTTTGTTCCTTTTTAGGCTGGCGACCATTGGTTCTTAAGTTAAATGTCCAAACACTGTTCGATGTGCCCTCGTGGTGTAGCTGGCAGAGTACGCGTGGGACAAATGTGTGCACTGCGTCCATGCCTGGGTTCGAATCCCGTCAAAGTCGAAAACTTTATTTAATTGGATCAGTTTGTGTTTCTCAAATTTGAAAAAACAAAAATGACAATTATAAAAGGGTTAAAAATGGTTTTTCGAAATTTTACACCACTGGGAGTTCATACTGCACAAAGAAGTCCACGTGTTTAAGGTGTTGTAAAATCCACAGGAGTTTTTCACATCGGACTAACCGGTTAAAGCCTAGCCTTGTCAATCTGCTCACAAGTTTATCACGATAGCGTACAACTGTCCGATGGATAACAAACTGCTTTGAACTGGCAAATATTGACACTTGGAGTTTGAATCCAAATGTGATTTTTCTTTCTGTGGAAAAGATACAAATATGCCCACCAGCACCAGTTAGCAGTGAAAGATTCATCGCGAGTTTTGTAGAATAAGCAATACAATATCAAATTTTAACCCATCGCAAAATAAATTCGTAAAACTGTTGTACAAATGCTTCATTTTTGGTGAAAATCGGCATCCACCACTCCCTAATCGAGACGCGAATTCCGGGAAGAAAGATAATGAGTTGAACCCCGTAGCCATTGAACTGACCAAAAAGGTTTCGAGCGGCGTTCATGCGGATATTTTGGTTAATTATACAGCAGATAATTTCGTGGACATTACATTCGAATCATTAGCTGAGTCATTTATTTTACTTATGGATCAGTGGAAGAATAAATTGCGAATATTCACGTGAACAAGTCTAACTATAGTGGAAGGATTTCTAGCGAGTCACTTCTTTTTGCATTTTCCAAATGAGTGAGCATTCGCTGTACACTGGAAAACCCCACGTTCACAGTTAAACACACAAATTCTTTCCGACGCAACGAGCAAACATTTGGACACGTGATGGGCGCGGTTTACAGAACAAAAACAGAGTTTAGATTTGTTTGATGTCTCGTTCCGGGAATGCGGCTCATTCACGGAGTACACAT
Source organism: Fasciolopsis buskii (assembly GCA_008360955.1). Classification (NCBI taxonomy): domain Eukaryota; kingdom Metazoa; phylum Platyhelminthes; class Trematoda; order Plagiorchiida; family Fasciolidae; genus Fasciolopsis; species Fasciolopsis buskii. The sequence goes on from LUCM01008110.1 coordinate 135,729, forward strand.
CAATCATTTCGGTCAACGAAAACGTGACTCGTTACCAGTAGTTCGACAGTCAAGACGAGCTCGTTACGTGACTAACCGACTGGATGAGTTTGGTCGTGTCACCTCAGTAAGGCAGAAGGCAGCACGATAGTACTATACATTTCACATCTGGATCTATTTTACCGTGGCGGTTAAATTAATGGAATACGAACCGTATAGCTTTACCGGATTGTAAATTTGCTGTTCGCAGGCAATGTTTTTCCAATTACTTAATCTGACTAGTTAAATTCTGTTCAGTTTTCAGAGCTCTCCATTCCGTTTGGGGGTGCCATCTGAGTTTCACACGATCGACATTCCCGTCGTTTGTGCACTGCTAACTAAAACCAATCGATACTGCTATGAAACCCGATTGTCAGCATCCAAAACCGTGAAGTGTGTTCGTGCTCAATCTCTGACTCAAGCAAATTCCAACTCGCATAGATTACGCTGTATTATCCAGATTATGCTCGCACAAAGTTAATAAGCTGCCAATTTGTGGATGCTCAAAGTTGGGCTCATCACGCGATGAAGAGATCCGATTAGCGTTTTGGAAATTGTATCACTTGGGTTGCATCATAATCGCCGCCGGTGGCCAAAAGGATAAGGTCGTGGCATTTGGACGTGAAGGTCACGGGTTCGAATCCTGCCACAGCCGGTCAACTTCACCAATTGGCGCCCCTCTGCTGGTCGCGGCCCCCTTCCTGGTAAATGATGTAAATAATTATTTCATTAATAAATGAAGTAAAAAATAAAAGGTGAAACCTCTGCCACTCTAATCGTAATTGCCAGGATATTGATCTGGTGAACTCTGGTGACTAAGCGATTCAGTTTTTTTTGCCGTCTTAACAAACACTGGCCGCTGAAACTATAAAAAAGGTGGATAGGGTTAGCTGAATGCACAAGCCTCTTTCGGAGACTTTGGAGCGAAAAAGTCATCCCACCGGTCTGAGTCCCGGACTTGCTGCGTATGGTTGAATTTTTCTATATCGCATTCGCAAAATGTCTTTTTAGAATACGTGTGGTAGTTTACTCGTCTATATAAAGGTAACTAGTTTGACACGTGAATGGATAATCAAACGGATAGTTTGTAAGTATAAGAAACGGACGAAAGCAAATCGAACCGACCGTAGAATGAATTGCATTTAGAATGAGATCAGTCTGGTGTAAATGGAGAATAAACCTGTGCTCAAAATGACCTATTCTTGATGGCTATGCCAAAAAACGCCAAGGGTGATCACTAACCAACGAGACGAGGATATTCATGCTTATATTCCCTTCATTTCTGTCCTTATGTACATCCAAACTCGATCAGTCATCCCGGTTGATGAGCAGTTCTATGCACGACAGATTGACATCCACAGGACAGATCACAGGAACAGTCGGTTATGTTGTCATCCTCGATCAGCAAATTCGCCATTATCATCTCTCTTTGGTTCAACATGGATGTGACTTTGCCACACGTTAAATTAGGTGATTCTTCACTACAATCCGTCCCTCATTGACCTGTGAGAAATCAGGCGAAGTTTAAAGGCAAGATTTATGAAGTTAGAATGGCTAATGATTTCGACTCAAAATCATTCGTCCCCGGAGGTTCACGCTTCAGTTCAGGCGCGGTGGATAGACAGTACTCATAGTTCCAAACGAGGATTAAACACCTGTACAGTTGAACCATGGTGTCTTAATAGGGAACTGAACGTGGATATCACATGGTGAATGATTTCATAAAGTTAAAATTCATTGGAAGTTTTAGTATCAGATTCTTGGGATCCAAAGCAGGCAGGAACTTTTCGAGAGTGTGATGCAAGATTTAACGATTTTTCCGTTTAATTGGCATCCCAAAGAATTACATTGCTGAAACAAGTGACACTGCTAAAATTAGAAACATTACTGATTCAGGATTATATAAACACTAACATTGAAGATTGACTGGCGGCATGCTGTGGGGTTGTGTGATCGACCTGGACAGTATAGAAACAGACTTAAAAAAACTAGCATAAGCCGAATCTCGGTAAGCGTATCGACCAACATGAACACTTACACAACGAAACCAAAATGGCGATCAACAGGGAACTCGGTACATATTTGCACAGAAAGTCAATATCAAATCTAGAGCAACAATAAAATCATAAAAAAGTAAATGCATCAATCATTGTCCACGCACTGATGGTATCACCTAGATTGGCGGTGAAATTTTTAAGAACAAAACGTCAAATACTCTTTACAAATGGACATTTTCGTGAATTGGTCATTCTAGCCATTGTGGACTCTGATGAACTGACTGGTAGTTTTCACGGACATAACCGCATAAGCTTGTGTGGGACTGATCACATGACTCAGATCCGATTGTTTATTTGGATTTGCTTCGCTGTGGTCGGTCTAATGAACAAGAGATAGGTGACACCATAGTGCAGGGTTCACGTGACATCGGATTCTTGAATTATGCATGATTTCAATGACGTCCTTGAGTTGATTCTGCATCCAACATAAGACTGGGAATGGAAGCCAACCACAACAGTGCAACAGTTGGCATTAACAACAAGGCTTTGGAAGACAGCCCATTCTCGCATCAAAACTGGAGCAAAATCAACCAGTTACTGTACCAGTTACAGAATCGCAATGAACAGTTCTAAAGTGTAGACCCAAATTAATCGTCTCCTTGCTGGGCGATAGATTGTAAGACCTGTGTTCCGGAAAAATAATGTTTGACCAAACCTACCAGTAAACTACATGACCCGATTTCGTACGCCCACAGTGGTATGTGAAAACGAGGCTTCCGATGAGAAGAGGAAATACACGTCAAAATCCTAATGACGTAGGGAGTGTATCGAAAAATCGATGTGCCATGTATTGGTTTTAATTGCAAATGATATAATGCTAATAGCACAGCATTGTTGGCAGATGTGATGCGTCCACGTTTCGACTACCGTGTGTAGTCTTTCTCAAGGCAAGTAGGAGTTGGTAGATTATGCTGTCTACACTAGAGAAACAAATATTTGTCTTTCGCAAGGCAATCATAATGATTCGTGCGATTGTACCTCGAAAAAAGAATGTTTCGCTTTCGTTGTGTACGCATTTCTGGTACCTTTTGTGATTTTTCCTTGTAGTGATTCGTTTTGCCTGGAATGTGACAGGCCACAAATGTAACCCGCACTCCAAAGTATCTACGGACTCTGTTGGGCTGTTTTGTCGTTTGAATTTCGCTTGAACTTGACGGTAACGAAGTTCGTTCATTTTATCTGCGACTTTTTGTCATAACGAGAATTCGCCAAAAAGACCGCTTTATTTTGGGTAATTTATTGACAGCCAATAAATGTTTTGATTATCCTAAGTTCTCTGTGGCTCGTTTTCGATCTTGTTGCATATCAAACACTAGAGAGGATATCCTAATCGATAATCGACAAGGTATGAAAACTTGGTGCACAGATTTGAATTGGAAATTGCACGTGAATGAGCGGAATCCATAAATTCACGAAGATATTAAAATGGCCTGTTGGTTATTCCTGTGGGGGCCAGAGGATTCCAAACATGTTGCTGTTGAAATCCCAAACAAAAGGTTGTGAAGATCAATTGACCAAATTTGTGAGGACTCCTTGTGATGTCACCATTGCGTATCTTGTGCGTAAAAAACATGAATGGAAAGATTTTGCAATTGTATTTTAGCGATTATAAGATTTACCCTGTTCCGTATTTGTGTATCATTTCAAACGGACTATTAAAATCTGCGGGCAATGCACAACGGAATCGGCTGTGAATAATGATGAAAACGGGATTGCAATTTTTCCAGTCCGGTCCACGTTCGTAAATTTGTTCCGTCTCAATCCAAACACTTCACTTCACATGGGCTGTCACACATGACACTCAGTCCGTATTGGGACTGCGTGATTGTCGCACGGTGACTTTTTACAGTAGATTAAACCACGTAGTGACTTAGTGAAGGAAGGTATACGAAGCGTATACAAATTTAATCGAAACGTAACAGCGTACGTCATAATGATGGATTAATGATCCCATATTTATAACACATCGAAACATTGTAAATCCCTGAGAGAACTGCTTGCATTCGCTGACAGTGACGTGTGGTCAAGCATCACGCATTGGCCATCTCTCTCGTTTCGTGTGTATCACGGTTCATTTGTCCCTGTGAGTTGGATCCAACCGATATTTGCATAGGTTCATTCAAATAGACAGAACCGGATTAATATTAGTTTGTCTGTTCGGTTTCCTTCTAGCGGGTGTTTGAGCAGAACGCAATGATATTGTCCTTACAACAAACTGTTCCATTTTTATCTCCAGATCAGTACAGAACACCAAATAAACATAAAAGCATGCAGTGAGGATCGAATTTTACTCTGGTTAGTCTTTGCCGATGGGATTCGAACCTCAGTGACCGATACATGTTTTTGTTCTATTACACCATCAAGCTTGGATTAGAGGGTTGATCACCGGAACAGATAGTCACTCAAAACTTTCTACGGAGATAGCACATACCATCCCGTTTCTATCTCTCTGATATAACTGAACTGGATACCACTTTGTTTGAGAAAGACACTGTTTGAGATGACGATGCTGGTTCCGTTATTGGTTGAATCCTCGACGTTTTTCCAGCTGCAACGTTCAATAGAGAACGAAAACTTTTTCCGTAAGTAAAATGGAGATTGCTATGAAAAACAATTTTACAAAACGGTCACAGTGCGTACACATTTTAAACGACTGCAACCTCGGTTATCCGAAATCTAACGCCAGATATCTCCTAAAGACCGACTAGTTTGCAGACAAAAAAGGCCAAATTCTTCCCTGAGACCACTTCTCATAAATCATGCCACTTCCATCCTAGTTTGTAATAACTAAATATCATTGTACACACACTTCTCAGAGTATTTGATTTGTGCACCGTATAACTTGAACATCAAAAGTTCACTTGCTTTAATCAGTATTGCACAGCCGTTATTAACTAAGGCAGTCTGACAGTTGTTGGACAAACTGAGTTCAAGTCACTTGCACTAAGTAAGGATTTCTAATTTGATTATCCCTATCCGTAACCAACAGATTTTTAATCAGTGCATCGAATTCGACGGCTCGCTGAACCCTTTTCAAGTTATTTATCGCTCACTCTTCTTAATTTTGTGAAACTGCCAAGTTCCAGTGCGTTTCGCCTAGAGAAAAAAGATTTTTCGAGGCCACGTACTCCGGGCCCGTCCGCATTCGCCAAGGCATATCGATCATCTACTTCATTGGGAAATGCTATCAATCACTCGCGATTCATTCCGTGAAAAAACCACACAATGTGCATTTGATGTGAACTAACCTGTCGGTTTATTTGTGAGGATGAATAATTCACTTTTCTCTCGCCTGAAGATGTGTGCAGGCTAGCAGGAAGAACAATGTATTTGACAGTTCCTGCCTCTGTCATCGTCATTCACAAGATGCCTGTGGAGTGTTTTTACATGAAACATCCTCGTAGATTCTTCATCATTATTTATACGCCTTTCAAGTTAGTCGTTCTCACTCAGGACCTATGTTGCTTCAATTCTCACGGATTGTAACGATCAAGTGAGGAGAAGAAAGTTCTCATTCACTTTTCACACACACCCGGTCTGAATGTCTTTCATCAAAAGATGTGGTGTAAAACTCTCTGCAAAAAATGCAGTCTTATTATCCAAG
>LUCM01008110.1:146051-156674 GCA_008360955.1 Fasciolopsis buskii
GGCTAAGGCGTTCGACTCGGAATCGTTCGTTCCGGGTTCGCGTCCCAGTTCGGGCGCGGTGGATATGCACTGCTGATGATTCCTAACAAGGATGAAACGGCTGTACTGTACTTTCATGATTTTTTACTGGTAAGTTGAGCCATGATATCACATGGTGAATTATTTCATGTTAACAAGAAAATTAAAGAGATGAAAAGGCAAAAGGAAAGAAATGAAAGTTGATCAATTTGGGCCTGATAAACATTGTCGAAGTTATTATAAACCCAATCAATTGAACGAGTATAATAATATCGAACAGGTAAAACGCCTTTCAGGTAAGCGTGATATTTTGCAAACTTGTCCGCTGATCAACCGTATTTCATAATGGCTTTGGGTAGTCGTAATCGTCAATCAAAATGCGACCGACAGTCTACGAATCGACAAAGCAGACAGAGTGAAGAGCCAGGAATATAATAATATACCAGGAACAATAAATGCCCTTGTGTAAGCACGTACGTAATTACACTTAGCAGTTGATTTCAGCTAAGGCAACACTGTTGTTATTAACATTACAATGTTCATTAGTAGTTGTTCCAGTGATAACGGTATTAGTTACAGTTGTATAGCTGAGAATTTTAGCAGCATTAACGGTAGCGGCGGTATTATTTGTAACAACAGAGTTAGTGATAGTACTGGCAATTATAGCAGCGGTTTTATAGGCAATAATAATAATAATAAATGTTATTATCAACGCGACAGTGAAGCTAATAGTAGTAGCACCAGTAGTGCAAACATTAGTAGTAGTAAAAGCAGTAACAGTAGTAGTAATAGTATTAGCAGCATTAGTAGTGATGGCCTTAGTAGTGTTAATAGTAGTAATAATAATCATAGTAATAGTGGCAGTGATAGTAGTAGTATAAACGCTAGGGGCAGCATTATTAGCAACATTGGTAATAGTAGCATATGTGCTAATACCAATATAATCGCATCCGTGGCAATAGTGTTAGCAGCATTGGTCATCGTTGTTGGTAATGACTGTGATAGAACCACTAATGATTTAAGTAGTATTGTTAGTGATTCCAACAACAGCAGTATTAATAGCAGTAATAGAGTTAGTCGTAGTAATTGTGACACTGACGATTCAATTAAGTTAAACTGGCAATTTATTTTCCACATGAAATGTGTTTCTGAGTTTCTCGGAACGATAAGGACAACAAGATGAAAATATCTTGTTTTCAAATCCTAAGCCTTATCGTGATAGCGAGTTCTAACAAGTACTATTCACCTACTGTTTGGCACAAGTCGATATGACGAGAAGTTGACTGTAGAATTTGTCACAATTCACCTAAAACATTGCCGATCGATGTTCCAACAATGCATCCCAGACCAAGTCCAGATGCGTTTTCGTAAAATTTTGTCGTTTCAAACGGATGAACAAATCAATCAGCATTTTACTCTCGGTCTTCTTTTTCATCTAAACCAATTTTATTATACGCGAAACGAGTCCTTTTTTTGCCGAACAATCTACCCGACTGTATGGGCATTGGCTAAGCGTTTGGATTAGGCAATAGACAATGGGAGACAAGAACAAATTTCCCGGAGGAGCAGAGATTTAGCAAGCCCAAAGGGATTGTTTTCAACGCGGTCTCTCTACGATTATCTGACCATTAAAGAACACTGAAACACAGTATTCGTCTCACGTGGCAGTATGTGCGCGTGTTTGTATTCGCGCGCGCGCGTGTGTGTGTGTGTGTGTGTGAGAGGGCACCCATAACCCGTGGTGGATGGAATTAAGAAAGTATTTAGACAGAGCAAGTGTCCGTAAAGTCAAGGTAGGATTAGACGAGTTCTTCTTACCTTTGTAGTTGTGTGCAGATATTGATGTCAAATTTCCACTAAAGTGATAAGCAACATCCTACGAGATATGAAAGTATAGAAAGATTGTGTATGCAAAATGGTCACCCTTATCAAGTTGTATTACGAAGTTCAATTTGAAATGTCGTTTGGTTCAAGCTCGATCAATTTCACTGAACGCTGTTACACCAGGCATCTTTCATGATTTGAACGTGTGATCGTAAAATCCCAAATTGGAGTAGATATCCCAAACACACGGAAGCTATCCGTGTCACATTGCCGCATGCGTACGATTAGCTGAACAAAGAGACTAGGCCTAAAAATTTCGAAAGTATGACAATTTGGTCATTTTGATAACCCCTGACCAGCTTTGCAATTTGACTGCCTGGTATCCAGAGCTTTTGAAAGCAACCGTTCGTATCTCAGAGCTGCTGGTTACTTTGATGGCAGACGATAATTTGCTATCGCCAAGCCACCGGAATCTATGTTGGCCCCCTGTTTAGAGTGATTAGTCTTCAACTGAAGGGTTTCGTCTGCGATATGCTGCAGATCATGGAACGAATGATCTGTTCACTGGTGACAGAAAAATTGTTACCAGACGTCATCCTTCACGGCAATCTTTTCGAACGCCGGTGGGCAAATGCTTCTATTTCCGGATTTAATTGCAAACCTTTGGTCGTATTGACATTGGTGTCAAAAGTTGGCTCTTTAAGGAATACAATCAATGGATTACTAAAGAATTCAACATGGAAACCTCAATCAGTAGAATGCAAACTGTGGTTTATGTAGATCGACTGACCAGTTAGATCGCACGGTTTGGATGTGCCAAATAAAAGTATTTGGTGAACCAATTAAGGAACCACAGTGAAGCGGTAAAATCAAATCACATCGAACACAGTGTCTGGTATGCATATTTGCGTTGGTTGCACTATAAGCAACAGCAGTAGTGAAACTAGTATTGCTAGTAATAATAGCAGCAGGAGTGTAAACATTAGTAGGGATATTAGTGGTGTGATACGTGTGGTATTTGTAGTAGTCGTATAGTGATGAAATATGGGAGATGCGATTCAACTTATCTCCGAAGCTATTGTGATTGTGAACAGTTCAAACACGAAACCCGGACTCGTGCCTAAAGGAGAACCAAACGTCTCCAAACGGCTGAACACAAAGGAATACGGCAATCTGGGAACGGGAATTTTAGAAAGTTGTTTGCAATCATTCAAATCAAATGGTGTACGATTAGCCTATTGTTTTATTCTTGCCCAAATTGGTCAGTTCAAACAAACAATTCACACGCTTTACGGTACCAATCGTTCGGGTTAAAAAGATGACAAAACCATTGTACCCCGCAACTTATGGAGACAATTAAAATTTCAGATTGAACTCAAACTATTCTAGACAAATCCAAAGTATAAATACGCTCGAGATTCCTAAGATACGGGAGTCATAAACAAGTTGTTCTATATCAGTCAGTTCAAAATGCTGGATGCACGGCACTGTCGGTCACACTTGTGTCCTTCCTAACACTGGCTACTTATAAATTGAAAATTGTACCCGGTCGATAATAATGCATCATTTATTTTCGACCTATTTCATTTTGTGTTTATAAGAGCAGATCGGTAGACGACCTACCGCTTCTTCTCTCTTAGTTATCACTTTATTGAAATGTGCAGTAAAAAAACCACCAGCATTAAGGTGAGCTTTCGTTTATGCAATTAGTCCTTATAGATCTAAAATAAAGAGTAGAGCAAATCGTAAGCCCGTCCAATAGTCTTGCAAAGGTAGAAAGTAGCGTTTTACACGCAGGTATATCGCAGAGATTAGAGCACGTAGCAGAAAGTCTATTGCGAAATTCATCGTTGTTTTATATTTTTAATAACGTCAAATATTGACCAGGCATTTTGCTCTCAAGAATTAATGAAATTCAAGTGAGACCGAAAAACCAATGCATTCGCCTGAATAATATTCCTCCCGTTTGAGCGTTTTTAAGGGGCTTACAAAATAATTACAAATGCATGGCACAAAAATTTACACAAGCTAGATCGTCGTACATATAAATCCATTGAACAGGCTGATTGCACGAACTCATCACCCATAGGATTAAACTAGATAAAAACTAAAAGTGTGTTGCCGTCATAAGAAACCTTCTGTATATCCATATTTTAATCTTTTGTGCACCATACCCTCGTCAACAAAACAAACCAAGAGCCTAAATTAAATTACCGCTGATTTATTTTCGCGATTAAGGTCAGCACTCGTAGTACTTTGTTCCACTTGCAATATCAGACGGATCTCGAAGTAACTTTTATGCATTCGTCATGTTTCGCACAGTGCAACTAAATTTATCAAGTACATTTTCGCGCTAGAGTTAGGGGAGAAAGAGTTAGGACACATTTAACATGAGACTTAAAAGATGCACATCGGGGTATTTTATCTCTAACACATGTTGTTGTCCACGTTCTTGCTCAAACTTTGGTGTACGTAATAGCCCTGTTTATCGCAAAGGTTTGAATAAAGATTATTGCAAAATATTAAAAACGACAAGTCCTGGTAAGCTAACTACGGTTCTATATAATATCATGTATGAAGAATTGTTTATGCAAACTGCTTGCCATATCATCACGGAAAAAGCGTGACAGTTTAAATATGCTTTTTCAAAATGACCTTGAATTCGATAGTCACGCTGTTACATGCCGAAATTTCCCGCAAAAATGGAGTTGTTTTCATCACTGGTTAATTAAGAAAACATTTTCCAGCTGTTTAATGCATATCTGCAATTTGTCCACTGACATGTAGTTTTGATTCCAATGAAGAAAAAAGTAAATAATTTTAATGAACAGTTGATCCATTCAGTCTTTTTGTCCATAGGTCTGTGTTATTTCCGCATCCCGACATATCTTTACCTCCATGTACCAGTGAATTTACCTCCAGGTTCTAAGTAGCAAGCATTCGACTACTTCTAGACAGATCGAATTCGAGTAGGTGGACAGCAATGGCCTTTTTCCCCTTGGATGTGCTTGTGCATTTTGAGTAGGTGAACGGGAAAGAGCTTGTTGTAGAAGTAAGATTTTGGTTGTTCAGTTTTCGGCCATAGAAACATTTTTGCACAAGTTAAAATACACCCCTAATACAGTTGAAATTTCATTGAAAGTAGAAATCAGTGTTTTTAAAAGATAGAAGGAATAAGTACTTTGTGTTTGATAGGTTAAATATGTCGGCTTTTTCGGGCTTTTTTTGATCACAACTGCATGCAAATTATGTGCCCTTGAAATCAAGACAATGGACGAAAATAGCGTGTATGAGAGAGAGGGAGGAACGATGTACACAGTTCATTACAAATCCCAGCTTTTCCATTCCTCATCTTTAGGTCTTCGACTATCTTTCGGGGTCCACGATTCCTCCGCGGACTTGATACTAACCAGCTGCCCAGAAGCCTTTGACCAAATGGCCAAATGCACAAGGCACCAGGACGATCTGAGTGTCACGAAACTCATTGGGAATCGGCTACTGACTGACCATTTTATCCACTATTCGGATAGAGCTACACATCTTAAGTGCCCCGTGCACCTCTTTGTCGCAGATACCGGCGAGCAGTGCGTCGTATACTTCCGGATTTGGTTTGGAATGAGGGTCTATCAATCTCCCATGGACTGGTTACCGAAAATCAATCAACGCAGGGAGGAGCTTAGGATATTTGCCTCCGTCCTCACAATTGAGTGAGAACACCTATGCCACTAGAAGGCAGAGTCCAAGACTTTCTCAGCAGCTCTTGAAAGGTAAGCCATTTGGAAACATTTTGAGAGGGATACAGGCGACCCGTTAGCTCGGAGTCTCGGACACCCATTTCCGACCATGCGGTGGACATATTGGAGGTTTTCCCTGTTTACATTTTAGATTATCTACTTTCCCTCCTAATCCATAGGAATCCAGTGAATGGTATAACCCGTTTACCTAAACCGAGCTTGATGGTTGACACACAGAGTTCCACCTAATTCTTTTGTCCATTAGGTACAACGTTCATTCATTCAGACGCGAAACTAATTCGAATGATTATGGGCGTAATGTTTTCACCATTTGGCTAGGACTGCTTTGTAAATTTTTTCCACCTCCCTTTGTGTTGTGATCCTTGTTCGAATTGACATTTTTGCCTATCTTTTCCCATAATTACTGCTTTAACTAGGGCTTATTTAGTATTTTCGTACTTTGGTCCAAGAGTATTGTTGGTATTAGTAGTAGTATTGATATTAGTAGTAATATTACTACTATTAGCTTGGTCGATATTGTTTTAAAGTCTGCATCTGGTACGAAATTAGTAAGCAGTTGTACTGGAAAAAAGCCACTGCTAAGTGTATATTGCCAAATGACGAAGTGGCCGGAGTTAGGATGAATGGAAATCGTGACATTTACGTTCTAGATGTCTAACTGTCGAACACCGGTACGCTACCAGCCGTGATTTATTATGAATGCTGGACAAATCTTTGATGAGCCAGCCAAACGATTCAGGCTGACGGACCACGCACACATTCAAGTGGTCCATTGTTCAGACCACAACTAATCCAGACAAATCCTTCGTCTGGACACAAACATTCAATTCTCGCTTCGGCTAAATCCTTGCATCGTCGAATTTCCTTCGTTGGGAAATCATTCTTGCAAATTTGATTCGACTGACCCGTTTTACTGTCCAGGCCGTTGCATTCCACCTGAGACATAATTTTTTCATGCGCACTCGGTCATGCTTCGATGTTCGGGCTTACTGATACAACTCTACTTGTTTGAGCCTAGTTGTTCCTGCTTTATTCGTTGCTCTTTTGTTAGTCGTTTTTCGACGATTTGTTGTCTTGACCAATTTTGGAAATTTTTCGCGTCCGGTTTTTCTCAAATTGGCAGAAATTTCAGCACAATTGAACTTCATCTTACTTTGTGCTTCCGAAGAAATTCCTCTGTGGTACCATATCCACCGGCGGGAAAAAATCGTTCTGACGAGGACAGTTTAACCGGTTGTAATAGATTAGTTAAGTGGATTTCAAACCAACGACTTGAACGACAGAAGACGACAAACTCAATCTCAGATCAGCAACTCGGGAAAGCTTCTTCAATAGCCTCGAATCTCCTTCCTCCGATATAATATTCACCAAGGAGGAGAAGAAAGACTCGACTGTACCGTCCCTCGGCCTACTAATTTTAAGGCAATCAAAAGGCAGAAAAGAGAAAACTGCCCATAAGTAAACCAACGACGGTGGACCGTATACTTGATTTCATAAGCAATCATCCAAACCGCGACTTAAACAGCTGTGTGCGTATCTTGTTCTCTTCGGGGTGACACACTTTGCAGTAAATAAAACCAGTGGAGACATCAGTGATTTAGGTTGTCCAAGTTACCTGCCGCCGACGCATGTCTAAAATCGTTCATCAACGCCTGTGTTCGTAGAAAAAAAAAGGGCGAATACCAAGAGGACTAAATCGATCGTGATACTTCCATACTTACGGGGAGTATCCGAAGCAGTCGAGCACATCCTACGTCCACTAGATATCACAATCGCCCACAGACCCAACGACACCCTGAGATCTACTCTATTCAACGGAAAAGATCACTTCGACCAGCACGACCAGTCAGGGGTAGTTTATGCCATTCCGTGCCTCGGATGTGACAAACAGTATGTCGGTGAGACAGTCAAACAATTGCGCACACGCTTGCACGAACAGAGTGCAGCTCTAGGATGCGGTGACCCACACTCGCAGGTGCGGAACCACCGTGCACAAACCGGTCCTGAGGTCAACGTCGACAACGCAAAGGTAGTCAGCCGGGCAAACAGAAAGGGGAAGCGACTGATTCCCGAAGCCCTCCACTCAGATAACTCGTTCAGTCGGAATGTTGACATCAATAAACATTACGTCATCATAACAAGACCCACGATGCAGAATAGAGAGCCAAACAGACGTATGATGCATCAAAATGAACGGAACTAGCAGTCCCACTCAATAACTCACTCACGTTTGACAACAAGTCTTATTTTGTATATATATAGTGACTCGATATATATATGTATATCACCAGATTCTAACTTGTAGGTTCAGGAGTATGCATGGAATCACTTCGTGGAACTGTACAGAAGAACCACAACTATGATTCATTGATAAGTTATCGCCAGTTTAGTTGGACCAACCTTATGAACGAGAGCAGAATATATCTTTTATCTTTCGCTCCCTTTATTACTGAAACAACAATGTATATCATCTTTCAGGAAGGGGGCCGCGGCCGACAGAGGGCTGCCAAGTGGGGAAGTTGACCGGCGGTGGGACGATTCAAACCCGTGACATTCATGTCCAAACGCCACGACCTTATTCGTTTGGCCACCGCCGGAACTAGGACAGCGATTCCTGAAATTTTGCTTTACTAATCCAAAAAACGCGGTAATGGAATGGCCAAACTGAACGGAGTCGCACTAAGCTCGTCCAGTCATTATCTTCAATTGCACTTTCAAACTAACGTGACGATTAGCAGACTACATACTAAAATATTTCTTATAATGAACAGGTTCATCGAAACGGCAATCGGATGGCGGTGACATGAAATGACTAAATTTAGTCATCATTTATCAGATCAAGTAGTTTGCATTGGACGCCGCTAAGCCAGTTCGCGGTCTCGGGAACGGTTGCTTTGAAGCAAAGCACCTTAAAGGAGAGTATCACTGCAATCAATGACAGTATGCACTTAATAATATAAATTTTACTAAATAACATGATAACTACTGCAACCACTTCACACAAACTAGTAGGACTAGTATATCTTGTTCATATCACAAAATCTTTCAACAATGTCATTCTTACTCGTCTAACTTTTCCGTTTATCGCAGTTCCAAAAGTAGTATTTTTCCACTTTCGACTCATTCTAAATCGGACACACCTCAGCCTAGCATCCACGTCTTTTTATAGAAACATCTTTACACTCCAATATTCCCAATTGGAGTAGAATGAATTGTTGTCCCGGGTAACCAATGTTTGAATCTCCTATTTTTCCGTGACTGTAAGGGGAATGATGAAGTTTGGTGGTAGAATCTTCGTTTGTCCTCTTAAAACACTTTGAAGAAAAAGAACAGAGCAAAAGAGAAAACGACAGAAAAATTGTCTGTCCGATTGTTTTATCCCACGTAGAATTTTTTGATTACTGTATTATGATCGTTTTTAGCTGATTCCGTTCCGTCGGATTTTGTTTTGTTTTGTTTTTATTTTGAAGCTTGTCTGAGATGATTTACCCAACTTGTTGAAGACCGAGATAAATTCATTTGGGCAAATCGAGAAACAGAAACACAAGACAAACGTTGAACGTCAAATTGGTCTAAGCACACACACGTTGTTCATCGTATGACAAAATCGCATTTGTGGTTGTTGTTTGATTTCCGAAAGCTTCCGTTTGAATATCGCCAGTCTATTTGTGAATGAAACTTAGGAATCAAGACATTTTGATATGGAAAACGTGTCATTTTTCATAAAATATTTTGTACTACTGTTTCATTGTTAACCTGTCGCATGGCCAGCAGATTTTTCTTAGTATTTCCATGTATTTATGTCTTGGATTGGGCAAGAACACTGAAATTTCGGTCATTCATCAAGGAGAATCCATGTTACCTCGGGGAGAAAAATAAAAGCGATTGTATTCGAAAATATCTTTAAGCATGACTCACGAAACGCTACCTGGGTGTGGAAAGCATACTTGCCAACTGTTTCCATAAATACAGAGGACACGATCTGTTATTTGTAATTTTTTTAATCAACTTTGAACCATTCAACAAATTTGTGGCTCGTCCGTCTCGGTCCATTTGGAAAACTAGCATCCGTCTAACTTTGACGATACCTGACAAATGCGAAATACGCATGCCAAGTATAAGTTACAATGTCATAATCGGAGCCCCGGCTGATATAATGCCAGAGCGTGCCACGTAGTTGCTGGGACCAAGCAAATGGGTGGAAGTGCCGATCGGCAGCTGTGACCCTGAAACACTAATCCGTTCCCTAAATGGTTTGACTAAATACAACCGGGAATGCATTGTTAGGAGAAGAAAATGATTTTTAGCGATATGAAGAAGCACACAACGGACGAATGAACGGACTGCCGGGTAAGTGACTAACACGGATTAAGGGATGAGCAATAAATGTGTGTGTATGCGTGAAGTCACACAGCGGACTTGGTTCCGACCTCCGAAGTGCCATTTGTTTTCCCAAGAACACATGGATGGATGAACAAAATATCCCCGGAAGTACACGACCGGTTTCGCGATTAATGCCGTTCTTCAGGTATACGTACCGGTACTCTCCTGTCCAATCATCACTATGCAAGTGCACTGCGCTCTCTACTTAGTTTTCACTTTAGTAGCATGAATGGATGATAAGTCTATTTATGAATGACATGGTATTCGTCCATCCATATGCGAAATGGGATACTAAAGAGAAAAACCAATACTTTCGGGCCTTGAGTCCCCTTTCTAAAGGTTAGTTTTTCCTGACCGACGAGAATCCTCCCATGAATCACCGTTTGATTCCTAAATGGACTTATCATCCATTCACATTTCTAACGATTCAAACGAGATTCTAGTGCGTTGGTGAATGCAATGTGCCAACGTTTCAACTACCATGGGCAATCTTTCTCAAGGCAAGTTTTACAGTTAAGTGACCGAGGGAACGCTCACATGCCAACTGACCCACAGTTCAAAATACACATTCTCGAACACACAGACAACTAAACATCAGTTGGCATGTGAACGTTCCCTCAGGCATTTGATTGTAAAACTTGCC